>CAIGRN010082045.1:0-12987 GCA_903798345.1 Fraxinus anomala
TTTTTATTCATTTTAAAAATGTAAAAGTTGATTTATTAAAATATATTAAGCCCTTGTTTTATACCATTACTTTTTTAAAAAAAAATTCAATCGCAAATTTTTAAATAAAATAATATTATTCACACTCAAATTTTTTTTAATTTTTTTATTATATATTTTTCATTAATTTACTATTTTAAAATATATTCTTCAATAAGAATGGAGCTCACACATTAGCTTTTTTTTTTTTTAATTAAGAACTCCCTGCACTTTTTTNTTAAATAAAATAATATTATTCACACTCAAATTTTTTTTAATTTTTTTATTATATATTTTTCATTAATTTACTATTTCAAAATATATTCTTCAATAAGAATGGAGCTCACACAATAGCTGTTTTTTTTTTTTAATTAAGAACTCCCTGCACTTTTTTACGAAGGGAGAAAAAATGGTTTTTCTTATTTAAAAACAAAAAAATTATCTTTTATTTACAAGAATAGTTCACCCTCATAGGGCCAAAAACCCTCGCTAACCTAGAAACCCCCATGTCGCAAACCCTTGCACCCCCAACACACACACACACACACACACACACACAAAATATTTCCTAAAGACGTCACCACACATCAGACTGTATGCATGAAATCGAGCTTTTACTCTCTCTAGGTAATTTTTATTCTCTCTCGAAAACGATTGTAATACAGGCTACCTCCTCCGTAATACCCATATTTCTTGTAATTTCTGATACGCATTTTTGTTTTCCCAGAACCCTATTTGTGTTTGTTGTGAAGTAATGTATTTGGTGGATGGATTTCTGGGATTTTAAATTTGCATTGGATTGATTTTATTGGTTGATGGATTCATATATTGAGCTGCAATAAAGAATGTATCTTGGGCTACTTGGATTTTGAATTATTAATGCCTTTTAGTCGGTGGGAATTGAAGATTTTGCTGAAATGTTGATTTTGGTTGGTGGGTATGTTTGAAATATTGGGGGTAGTATCAGATCATGCTCTCTCTGCGACTGTTTCGCAGATTTGGTACCACGCTCCATATTGCTGCTGAAGAGCCGTCTATTGACAAGGTTTTTTCTGCTAGGAATAGTGGGGATTCGAATATTATGCGAAACCCTATTGAAATAGATGAGCCAGCACTCGTTAAGTTGAAGAATGAAAGGGATCCCGAAAAGTTGTTTAATTTATTTAAGGCCAATGCCCACAATAAGGTTGTTGTTGAAAATCGATTTGCATTTGAGGATACAGTTTCTAGATTAGCTGGTGCTGGTAGGTTTGATTACATTGAGAATTTGCTGGACCATCAGAAGACTTTGCCACAGGGCCATCGAGAAGGATTCATAGTTCGAATTATAATGTTGTATGGAAGGGCTGGAATGATTAAGCATGCTGTTAATACATTTTATGATATGCATTTGTATAGTTGTAAGAGGACTGTTAAGTCGTTTAATGCTGCATTGAAGGTTTTGACTCAATCCCGTGATTTGGAGGCGATTGAATCTTTTCTTAGAGATGTGCCTTTCAGCTTTGGCGTAGAGCTAGATGTGTTTTCTATTAATATTGTTATCAAAGCATTTTGTGAAATGGGTATATTGGATAAAGCTTATCTGATCATGGTTGAGATGGAAAAGCTGGGAATAAGACCTGATGTGATTACATACACAACACTAATAGCAGCCTTTTTAAAGGCAAACCGATGGGAGATTGCCAATGGACTATGGAATCTTATGATACTAAAGGGTTGTCTTCCTAATGTGGCAACCTTCAATGCCAGGATTCAATTCTTAGTAAATAATAGGCGAGCTTGGGATGCTAACAAATTATTGGCTCTGATGCATTGCAATGGGATATGTCCAGATGAGATAACATATAATTTGGTGATTAAAGGCTTTAGCTGTGCTGGATATCTTGAAATGGCGATGAGAGTTTATAACTCCTTTTGCCATAAAGGATACAAGCCCAATCAAAAGATTTATCAGACCATGATCCACTATCTTTGTCGAGCAGGTAAATTTGATTTGGCATACACTTTTTGTAAAGAAAGCATGCAAAAGAATTGGTATCCTAGTGTGGATAGCATCTATAAGCTGCTTGAAGGCCTGAGGAAGGATGGAAAACTTGACAAACTTGAAAAGGCGAAATATATTTTTCTCTTGGCTCAGAAAAGGGTACCTCCTTTTTCTAGTGATCAAATCAGTATTATGAAATCCAAATTGTTGCGGAGTTAAATTAGAACATTGGAAGGTGAAGTGCATCGCATAAAAAGATATGGAGGTTAAGCAGCAGGTAACTTTCTGTATGATTAATTCATTTATATTGAATGAAAGTTGATGGGAGATGCTCCTCTGAGGATTACACTCAGCAGTGAAGACATGCAATAATCTTCAATTAATTTGGGGTACTGCCTTAACAACGTGCATGGTGAAATGGAAGTTCTAGGAGGAGAGGAATCACCCAAGTTTTGGTAAGTTGTAATGAAATAATTTTTTTCTCTATTTTTGGTAGCTTCAATGATGTCTGTATAATCTTTGTTTGCAAGTTTATGTCCCATCAATCAATGTTCTCTTTGCTTTGCATATTCATGCCTATTTGTAATATTGACACTTCATTTAGTGCACTTACCGACATCAGTTGGTAATTTGAAAACTTCAGCCGACTAATGGTTAGTTTTGCTATTACTTGGCTGCACGCGCCTATGTACTTGTGATTATCAAACAACTATTATTCCTTTGGTCAAATTGGGTACATGAAACTAAGCTATATGTTGAAATACATGGAGTGGATTCTGAGAGTGGGGTCATCTTTACAATTTCATGCATGTGTACATATATGCACAAGACACTTCATGTACTTGCATACACAAAAAATAGTTCACGCGAGGAATCCTATATGATAACTGACAAATTAATTGTTATTATCTTGAGAATTGGAACATGCAGCACTGCCAAGATCCTTGATGTCATGAAAATAAGTAATATCTTTGTATAGATCAATTCCTTGGTATCTTCTGTGAAAAATGTACTATTAGTGAATCATTCTTTTACGTGTCTGTATGGATCACTCATGCCGAATGAACAGAGGATTTTACTGGATTGAAACTCATGGAACAGTTTCAAATTCTCATTTAGAATTACCTATTATATGGTGGCAAAGAATGGGCACGATTCAACAGAAACAGTTTACATGTTTTGTTTTCAATATGTGGAAATTGATTTATTTTTTCAAGGGAAAAGAAATGAGAGGAATGAATGTTATAATAAAGGACTAGACTTAATATTGTTACCCGAAATCAGATTTCCTTTTCGTGCCATATGCATTTAGACTTGACCTTACCCATTTTTGCCTTAAAAATTTCGAGTTCTCTCTTGCGTTCAGTTAATAGCTATAGTGGGAATCAGATAAATCATTTTTAGTTCTGCTGCTGGAGGGATAGATGATTAGCAGATTATCAATGATTGTCCGAATTATGATGAAATTTTAACTCTTTTAAGTATTATCATTGTACTTACATTCCATTTTCATTTGTAACATTGAATGGATAAACAGAAAATAAGTTAGCGAAGTTCAAGAAGATTAAACAAAGTGCTATCTCCATTTCTATTGCAACGATATGCTTTGACAACCTTAAGTGAGTTAATATATTTTCCATTTCTTATGCAGGGCATAAATTCTGCACGTTTTTTGAAATTTTGGGTTAGGCGTATATCTGTCTGATCATTGGTGGCTGAAGATAACGACCATAGATCGGTTCATGGTTTATAAAGCAGTTGATTACGGTGGAACGAGAGAATTCCGGACTCGGAAAAGTATTTTAGGAATCAAAATCGGAAAAAGTTGGTATTTGAGTGCTAGAAATGTGATATTCTTTGTCTTTTTTGGTAATAGGCTCAATCATCAATATTTGTTCTGATTGCATGCCTATCATAGTTAAGAATATATGCGGCTTTTTGGAAAATTTTAAATTGTACATACAGTGAAATGAAAATAATTGAGATTATATTAACGCAAAAGAAAAGAATGCTTAAATGCTTGGATATCGTCGGATTTTGATACCGTTTTATCTATACGTTAAGTGAAATTACATTCGAATGTAAGCAGGTTTGTCAATCTAGTCACTTTAAAATGCCGGAATTAGGACCCTGAAATGTCAGAATTCTTCAAAAAGGACTACTGGTGTTGGATGTTCAAATATCTAGGGTCGGTATATCTTTGAATAGGTTTGCTATAGGTACAAGAATTCAAATTACTGTACCAAATAGAATACACACAGCAATGGGTGGGGTGGGAGTTTTCAAATTCCTGAACCAAATAGGATACACACAGCAGGGGGTGGGGTGGGTGAGGGGTTTTTTGCCAATAATTTAATTACATGGGCCCACCCCCATGTGAGTAAAATTCAAAATTTTGTATCAATTCTGTTTTTTTCCCTATACTTACTGCATTATTCATCTTTGAAAGCTCGGGCGAAGAGAATGCGAGTGGACTCTTCTTAAATTCTCCTTGTCAATTTGTCAACATTTCTTGTGTACGATTCACATTGAGGTAGTCATTCAAATCTTTTTTGCATTTGTGTCCTTGCATTTGTATTTTTTTAGTAAAGAGGTCCTTGTAAACAATGATGTGTATAAATCAGGAGATCCAATATCAATGTCAAAATCGAAATGGGTTCGTAAGATAGTTATTAACACTAACACGACGACAATTGAATTAATTATCTACCTTAACAAACTGTATGTTACTCCTAAGCTTATGTTGAGTGACTGACTAATTAGTGATCTAGACACAATCGCTTTTCATAGAGTAAATCAAGTATTAAGCCAATTATAGTAAATCTGATCAAGAATGTGAAAAATTATAATCAAAATGCACATAGAATCGAATCATGCTAATCCTTTATGCATGTTTGACAAAGTTTATAATTACTTATAAGTTGATCAAACTTTCTTACACATGTACGATCTTGTCCACTTTTCCTCTCTTAGTATCTACACATTTCACAAGTTATAATCTAATTAAAGCTTTACAACTCTTAACTAACCCACGATCTTTTCTACTTTAGCCCTTGTTTGGATTCCATTAAAATGAGATTTTCAGAAAAATGAATTTTGAAATCGTAATTTTTTAGAAAATATATGATTAAAAAATAAGGAAAAATTTTGAATTTACGTGTAATATTATTTTATTGAAGAATATAAGGTTAAAAATGAATTTTGAAAAAATATATTTTTGATTTAATGGGATCGCAAACAAGGGCTAAACTCTCTTAATATTTACGAACTTTCCACAGGGCTTCAAGCAGTGCCTTCCCCTTGAGCCCCTGAGAAGTTAACACAGCAAAACCCCTACGGCTTAAGAAAAGTGTTTTCGGTAATCCCTTGAAAGCACGCATTGCTGCAACCATTTTATCCATATTTCCGAAATAAGTGGCCACATATGAATCACTGCTGATGAACACATAAAAATCCAGTGCAGCTTTCGTGTTTCCATGCATGTTTGCAAAGTCCTCAACACTATGAACGGTTGACTTGGTAAAAACGTTTGTGTAGACTGAAGTTAACCCTTCGAGTTCCATCAGGCCATCCCCGGCTGCCAAATATACATTTGTGTCCGTTGGGATAGAAAGAGCTTGAAGGATGAGAGCGGTTTCATTTGGTGAGAGGGGACACTTACCCCGGTTTCTCCATATACGAGCCTGTTCTCCAGTCCAGGCTTTCTGGTCTCCTAGTGCTGCATCTATGGCTTGCATAGGAGGCAGGAGAAAGATTAGAGTACTCACATTGACTGTAAGCTACCATGTCGGGTTCAAACCGAAGGTGAAGTGAAAAGAAGGGCTTGGGTATAGCTTCTAGAAGCTCAAGACGCTTTCTTCTCCAATGTGCTGGTTAAGCGCAGAGCATTATAACATACCTGGCAGAATGCAGCTTTGGAATCGATGAACACATCTTGCAAAAATTGCAGATGTGTATTAAAGAGCAAGAACTCGTGAAAGCATGTGGCACGATATGCCCGAGCAGTTCAGCGTGTCCCCTTTTCCCAAAAATGATATATAAATAAATAATCTATTTTTCTACCATCACAGCCAGAATTATCATTTATGTCCAAGGTAATCTTCCACTAAAAAGCCGGTTTAAGAGCAATTATCTGGAATAGATCAGCAATGAACTTAGTTTTTTCGAATTCATTATGAAAGTCCTCGCGGTTTTAGATCATCAAGATTGTAACCACCAAACCCACCCTAACAACCACAACCCAACCCAACCCAACCCAACCCAAGACAAGACAACAGAGAAGAAAGCAAGGTTGACTAGAACTGTGTTACAAGTTAGTTAAGTAAGATTAGACCATTTTTACTAAAACAAAGGAATTCAAGAATACACGGTGGTACCTATCCCTTCTTTGACTCATTGCTGGCATGAATGAAATATAACGATGCTCCAAAAGGGAAGGAAGTACACTTTCAACATAGTCATATAAACCTTTACGTTTGTTACAATCAGCATGAAAAGGTTCTTTTGATGCAATCTCTGCAGGCAACTCTTTTACTACTTTGATAAAGCTGCTCATTTGTTGGATGAAAAAGTCTTACTTCAAATACATCTCCAAATGCACTGCATGGTGAAAAAATAAGTTAGGCTACTGTTGCTTGCTTCAAATGAATGCAAATCGCAAAAGCAATTGAAGATGTAAATTTCCTTGTGTCAGCAGACTGCTGAATGTTTCTCACCCAGATAATACTATCCAAGTAACCCTACCCTACCCTAACTAAGTCATATAAATTGAGAGAACATACCAAAGACAAGAATTATTTGAGGAGAAAAATCTTGCAGCATTTAAGAGACATTTACATATATGGATAATTACACTGAAGTAAATGGAATTCTCTGAGATATTATTCATGTTCCTAGTCTCTAACACGAGAAAGTAAGGCAGGAAATTCCTACCTTGGATCGAAAGACATCAATTTACTTCATGTTCTCTACCTTGGATCGAAGACATAAATGGAATTCTCTGAGATATTATTCATGTTCACTATTTTTTTTTTAATTACATCACTAACAAAGTCCTGTAAATGCAAAGGAATAGTCCTTTGTCCATAAACTCACAACCTTTGCTTACCTGGATTCATTCCAATATGCAGCTACTTCACATTTGGGCAAAACAAGAGTAGCATTCAGCAAGCGAGCAACTCCAACACCATCACACAACTACAATCATCAGATCGAAAGTGAATTAAACTAATAAATGGAAAAAAAAAAGTGATAAGGGGAAGTCAATCATAACCAATAGATAATGTGACGACGTACTCACATCCCTCCTCATCCGATTGAGTCCTCCATAGCAATCCACTTGAATACACCCATTACTCTTGGCCGGAAGAGCTGCAGCATTTCAACAACATTGGAATCCAGTCAAAATTGACTTAGAAAGAAAATCAAACCACCCCAAAACTGAAAACAAAAATATGCATACAACGCCAAATTCTGAATTTGTTGCCTATATTTAGGATAAAGTAAGTCAAGTATTCTCTGGTTTGGAAGTTACCTAAAGTAATGAATAGAAGTTAATCCTAACATGCAGCTAGGATAAGTACCCGACATTCAGCTTCCAGTGGGCATGAACCCTGTGCAGGCTGGCAATTAAAGTATGATGGTGAGCCTCTCTCTCTCTATCTTTCTATTTTGATGTAAAGTTAAGTACTGAATTTCATTACATAAATCCCACCACCCACCCACCCAAAATATTATTTTCCACCAGACTTTCCATAAAAGTCTAAATTTTACTATGTTTTTGCCTACTCAAGGTTTACATCATAATTTATTTTCCATGATAATAGCATTTTCTGGCGAAAGAGAAAGTGTGAGGCAAGGTTTTGTATTAACTGGAGTGGGCAAATTGAGAAGACGGATGCCATGGGTGGTGATAAAGGGAAAATGATAGTTTGGCAAAGATTGCGCTGACTATTGCTAATGTTAGTGTTGCTGACTTCCTTCCCTTGATGGTCTGTCCACGCTGCAACAACGAAATTTTATTTCCAATGCAAAACTGGCAAGTCTTCAAGAAAATTGAACTGGCGCAAGCCAAATAACTTGGATACATGTTCAGCATTCGTTTGATATCAATGGTCTGAGAGATTTAGGCCCTGTTTGACACCCATTTTGGGTGGAAAAAATTTTTTAGAATAGTGATTGATGGGAGAATGTGTGGTGGAAAAGTTTTAGATTTGTGTGTAATATTATTTTATTTGATAAATGTGTGGTTAAGATGAAGAGAGAGAAAAAATTAATGTAATGGAATGAAATTTAAATCAAATAAGAATTAAGCCCCTGTTTGACACCCATTTTGGGTTAAAAAAAAATTTTGGAATAGTGATTGATGGAAGATTGTGTGGTTAAAAAGTAAGGAGAATTTTTAGGTTTATGTGTAATATTATTTTATTGATAGAATGTGTGGTTGAAATGAAGAAAGAGAAAAAAATGAGAAATAGAATGAGAAAAAAATGGGTTTCAAACAGGGGCTTAACTGTCTTTAGTACTGGATCAATATCATGGTTGTGATGCTTGAAGGTTGCAGAGGGTTTTGAATTGTTTCAGCTTTACCAGTACAAAACAAAAGAATAAACAGTACTCAGCGTGAAAGGAGACATAGTACTCTATAAATGAAAACTTTTATTTCTACACATTGCGAAGAATTTGATGGAGCAAGAGAGATTGTAGATTGATGAAAAGCAGACATATCAAGAGAGGCAAGATTCACACATTCCCAGGTTGTGTTTTCAATGGTTAACTGCGATAGGGAAATTTTCTCACTTTCGTATAAATTGGTGTGGATTAACATATGTGGGATTCGAAAAAACAAGCCATTTTTAAAATACAGATGCAAATCATTAAATTACATAGAACTTATCTCTTAATTTTTTTGTACGCTCCATTGAATATACATTTGGAACCAAACACTAAATTTATCCTAGCATTAAATTGTGCAAGTGTTAGACTTTGAAGGAATGTTGTCAACACATGAGAAGGCGTGTTTGAAGACAAAATTTACATGATATCATCTGTCTCTCTCTAAAAGCGTAAGCTATAGATCAAGTGGTTGAACACATATATTAGCATGTTTAGGTGTGTTTAAAAGCTTTTCTTTTTTTTTTTTTTTTTTTTTTACGGAAAGCATGCAGAGACAAATGGTAATTACTTCCCAAGTTAAAACAAAATAATACGTTTACAATTTAGCAATGGGATTTTAAAACAACAAAAAATCTAACCAGCTGGGCAGCCTTGAAGCCACCAATTGCAAGGCCTCCATTCAATAATCCTTCGAAGACTCATATCTCCGGCCTAACTGACCTGCAATTTCCCATTATACTACTTAGATCAGAATATACAGACACGCGAAAATTTAGATATTCATTTCAACGGAAAAATATAAAAATCATGGAGTTTAACACTTGTGAGAGATAATTAAAATTGACAGATTCGATAATGACTTACCCTGGTGAATTTACAGGGTATTGGAAGAAGGGAAAAGCAGGTGAGAATAGAATTAGGGTAGAAATATTGAGAAAAATATCACTGTAATGCTCAGCAGGGTTTTTCCCACCGTTGGAACAATCATTGAAAATGCATGTGTTGTGTTCTCTTTCCCGAAATAGAAATAGAGAATGAGAAAAGAACAAGATCTGTCTAATTTTCTATCAGTTGCTGGGTGTCAAGTCTCCAGTTATTCACTTGGACCAAATAATGATTTGAATATTGATATTTTAAAAAACGTACCGTTAAAAAATAGAAAAAAAAATTGACTTACATGCAAAATATTTTATTATGTAAATTGAAAATAAATATGAGAAATAAATTATTTTGTCTTAAGAGGAGTCGAACAGTAGTGCGTCCACGAGTGAAAAGTTGGATCATCGAGGCTGGACACCCTACTCAAGCTCTAGCTAGAAAGAAATTTTGAGTTGCGTTGGATTCAAGTCCATAAAGATGACAACGCGACGGACAGGATGGGGTTGAATTTTTCTAAAAAGATTCTGGATAAATTGGGAACGGAGATCATGTTTTTATCCTTGTCGTGTTTACCATTCGAGAGTGAGGAATCTCATAACCACAACAGGTGAGACCCTAAGCAGTCTTGTTAAGAATTGTAGATCGGACTATGCTGTCTTGACTTGTCTTGCACCCCTTGATGCACATTGCTCTTCTATTTCTTGTCTTTTCTTTTCCATCAAATGTTTGTCACTGATAGAAACAAAAAATAGTAAGTTGGGAACGCAAATACAAATCCTCTCATCTGATAGAGCCCACAATAGTAACTCACTTGAATGCAGGCTGCAGTTTGTCAACACAAACTAGAAAACAAATTCAAAACGCCTGCACTGGAAAGTAAACAAAGGAAGAGAAATTAATCTTAGTATATAACTAATATTATGTATAAGACATTAAGAATATCATTCAAATATTTTGGCTTCGTCGAATCCTGAATCTCAGCGTAGAAAGGGACAGGAACGATAAACTAGAGAAACTAACTTTCAGCGCTTCTTGTCTCCCACAAACAGAAATAGAATTTAGATATTCTTCAAACAAGTCAAAAATTGTAAAAACAAAAGGAAACAATATGCAAATTCAAAATTTATCCCTTAGTTATGATTGTATACAAAGGGGAAGGATTTTCCATCTTTTTTCTCGGTGATATCCAAGATTTGAACGGGATGTACATAATGGAAATTCAACAATTGGGGCTTATTATCATAGTACACTCTTTAATTCTATCGAGTTTAGTATCACTATCTCCCTAAAATGAAATAACAACAAATACTTTTGCAACTTGATCCCAAATTGAAAATGTAATTATAATCCTAAGACATAAATTAGGAAGGCTTGTTTAAAACAATATTTTAAACGAAAATAGAGAAAAGTAATCACTTGATATCCCTTGAGGACACCTATAGCAAGGTTTCCCTTCAATAATATTGCTAAGTCTCCACATCTCTGGCCTCAGTCTTTGTGCATCAGAACACTCCCGAACATAGATCGGTACCACCGTAAATACCATGCAGGACAGTCTCCATCCATTCGCAATGTGGTTTTCCATATTGTGTTCAAAGTACTCTCTCACTCAACGCTTTCGTCAGAATATTAATCACTTTCTTCAAACCATTCCTCTTCAGTTTTCAACCTTACATGCGCCCTGTTACCTCTCATGATGGTTGATAGCTCTTGTATTGAACAAGAAGTGCTTCTTTCCATCTTTCCTGCTAATATATCTGTAATCTCGGCCAATCCCATCCCTACAAGTTTGTTCCTCAACAACTCACATGTTGTAGTGTATGGTGGTATCCCTTCGTCAATCATCATTTCAAAGTATTTACACGCTTCTTCGAGTTTCCCTTTCTTCTTCCAAAGACCATGAATCATGACAGCATATGTCGAAACTGAAGGATAAAATCCCCTATCTTCCATGTAATCCCAAACTTTCTCAGCTCTATCAAACCTTCCTATTCTAATGAGCATTTTAAGCACCATATTATACGTGTGCCTATCGGGTTGGCAAGCATTTTTATCCATTATTGAAATTAGCCTTAGTGCCTTATTAACTTCATTATGATCACAATGAAAAGCCAAAATAGTATTATAACTCCAAGTATCCGGGCTAACCCTTCTCTCAATCATCTCATCTAGAAGCTCGTAAGCTTCATCCACCTTATCATTCATACAAAGCTTCTTGATGACACAATTGTAAGTAAACACATTAGGCACAAGATCATACTTTCTCATAGAATCAAGGACCCTAAAAGCTGAATGAAGGTCATTCGCTTCACAAGAAGCACGAATAAATATTGAATATGTATAAGCATCCGGTTCTAGCCCTTTATGCCTCATCCATCGGAACAATTCATAAGCCTCATTTACCTTCTGTCCGTTACACAAAGAGTCCAACATACTATTCCAAGCAAGCAAATCTGCACCACACCCACTCTCAAGCATTTCATCGAATAGTCTATGTGCGTTACTTGAGTCTCCAATCTCACCCCAACCCCTGATCAAAATGCTATAAGTTTTCACAGTTGGGGTAAAATCGCCTTTAACTCTGTCGAAAAAATCCTGGGCATGCTTCACGTGCTTCTTTTTGCACAGTATAAACAAAAGCTGATCCAGATCATCTACACAAGGCCTAATTCCAAAATCAGACATCTTCTTGAAAGCCCTTATAGCATCAGCAGGTAAATTAGCTCTACAATAAGCCCTAAAAACAACCCAGAAAATTTCTTGGCTAATATCAAAAGATTCAGCCCTTTTCATCTCTACTAAAAAATCCCAAAGCAATGGGAATTGTCTGCTGCTTCCCAAGATATCTACAAGAATATGATGAGCTTCTCTATTATGCTCAAACCCCGGAATTTTCTGAGCCCAAAGGAAGAATCTTTGAGCAGAGAATCCAAGATTTTTACATCTCTTCAATACTTGTTCGACCAGATTTGCATTGATTTCCGAAACAAATGGGGTAAGAGCTGAATCAAGGTCGTGGCCGGGGCTTCTGTAGTCGCTAAGAATGCGGGAAAGCTCATTGACAAGGTTCTGTGAAGAAGAATCTGTTAAGGGTTGTTGAGGTTGAATTGAAGGTGATTGAGATGAAAATGGTATGGAATTTCGGCGGTGAAATACAGGGTGATTGAGAAAACTGCGGGTGGTCCCGGAATTACTGTAGGGTTGAAGCTGAAAGAGGAGATAGTGGATGAACGATGGGAAGAAATTATTGGTGGGCCTGGCCCGAGTTGAGAGTGATATAATCGCCATTGTTGCAGCACAGTTGAGGTGAGCACACCGCGGCTTAAGAGCAAAGTAGTTTAGACTTCCAAGGGGGTGAAGAAATGCAGTGCTGGACTAGAACTAGGAGTCTGTGATTTGTCCGATTATTTGTCGCATGTTTTCCTTTAAATAAGTACTTGTAATTGAATTATCCTAACTATATTGGAGAGCCAGTTTTTTTTTTTTTTTTT
>CAIGRN010082051.1:0-18645 GCA_903798345.1 Fraxinus anomala
TATAACGAATTGTGTCTCACTATACCCAAACCGTCGAGTATACAATTTGTTATATTTCATATGATCATGTAACCTTAGATTATTGTCGCAAATTCTAACATGCGAATAATTAAACATTAATTTGTCGTTACAATATACTTGCTACAAAAATGGCATCAAACTAACAAATTCCTTATTTGTAAACTGGTTCAATTTAATCAAAATATAGTCTTTTTGATGGTGAAATGGTTCCAGCCTAGAATTGCAATATCTGAGATTTGAACATATGTCCAGGATATATGCATCAAAGTTTACTTGCATAAACGGGCTCATCTTGTCTAAGTATACCTATCAGTCTATTACTCTATCAGTCTATCATCATTATTGAGTCCTTATTGAAAGGAAAGCCCCAATAAGTCAAGAGTGCTTGGATGGTGGTTTCTGTAATTAATGAATCAACATTATTTATAAAATATAAGAACATTTTGAGCAGCAACTTTGATATGTATTAACTAAGAGCTTAATTAGATACTTGGTCCTTGTCTTTTGTTTAACTAGTTGCTTGTTCCATAATTCTCTATATAGATGAAGGAAAGGGAGGAATTGATGATTGGGTAACTATCGACTCATTAACCTTTGCTCACTTAAAATGTGAAGTACAATAAGTAGGAGGGGTTGGAACTCAAGTTAAATAGAAAAATTAAATTTAATCCAATTCACGTTAGGATTTTTGAAATGAGAAGAAATTTTTTATCCTTTTTTGGCAAGTGCAGTTTGTGATGAATTTATGAGGACAATTATGATCAAGATCTGAAATTGTTGTTTGTTGGGATTTGTTCAATTATCAATTTCTACAACTTTTAATATTTGTTATAACATATTAGTATGAGATTAGTTTACTATATAGAGTTTACTATATAAAGAGATGATATGGTCATCTAAGAAAAAAAATATAAGCTGTCTAATTGGGAACTATTGAATATCAAAAGAGACTATACTCGTCCAATACTTTCAGGATACGAGCCCAACTTCACTTCATAGATATTGAAAACTAAAGAGCCTCGACACTGACGTGTTAGCTGACCTGTTACACTCCGATAGTCAAGTTAGGTGTCTTTTCTTGTGAGGTTTGAGAGCAGATAATGGAAAATTCTTCAAAAGTATTGACCGAGTTCTAGTATGTTGCTACCTTATTAAGTAGGAATTTATTATTACAAGCGTGTTGAAATGATTTAGACAACCTATAGATGTATCATAACTAACACAGGCTGAGTTGTTCCTGCTTTTTATAGAGCACGATCTCCTTTAGTGGAACTCATTTTATCATGTGGTTGAAGGTGGAGCTCTCATATGCCCACATCTTCAGTTCTTGACTTTGCTAAAGTTTCCTTCTTTGGAACCCACTATCCTGCATTCTGAGCCGATTTAATGGGTTGAAGTTGAACTGGTGTTCAACTAGTGGTGGGACTTGATCATCGAATCTTTTGAGGAACACCAAGTGTTTAGTAACTTTGTCCATCCCAAGTTGTGTTTTAGGAAACTATTATACTTGGTCATGATTGAAATAATTATGTTTTTTCTGTATCCCCTATCTGTGCTAGGTGTTCATCCTCATCTGGGTGTCATGTTTGGTTAGGTGGGACACTGGCCAATCCATTGGTTCAAATGTTTGTCCTAGGTTGCTCAGCAGTCCTCTGTTTGAATGCTTCCTCATTTGATTAGTCTCCATGTCCGCTGTCTCTTCTGACTCGTCCTCCCCTCTTTTGCCCATGTTTGAAAACACTAAAATGAAGTACTAATTTGGACATATGTTGAGATACTTCTTGAACGACATCGGACACTTGACCGTATGGTTTAGCATGAAGGTAGAATCAATAAGAAATATTTTTTCCATGTGAATTAAACTTATTCCATTCTAATTCCTCTCCCATACCTCCTAATGAAAATATCAAATTGCATCCCTATTTGATGCGTAAGCTTGAGTTTATTTATGCGGCAAGCTCTCTTCGAGTAAGAGTTCATTTTCTAAAATATTATGACTTTTGTACTTTGTTGGGTCCCTTCTTTGACCTGGGTTATGTTGAAAGGATATCTATCTAATTCCAATCTTAGAAGTCCATTTACTGTGTAATTTAGATAAAAATGGAATCAGGAAACTGGTGTCACTGGTTGAAAAGGTTGTATTTTAGTTCTGTACGACACTCAAATGGTGAAAGAATCGTCATATGACATGCTTGTCAGCTTGATCTGGAGTGTTGTGGATGAAAAAATAACAAGGAAGTTCTCACTTGAGAACAATGGGCCCAAGGAAAGTGCTCGTCTTCATCAATATGAGGAAGACTGACATGGGGCAAAGATTGTGCATCTGTTTCTTGTGCTAATATTTACTCTTTCAATCTATATTTCATGTGCAGGGATCGTTCAATCAATAGTATCCGTGCTATACATTTAAAAGAAGTGTGAAATAGCATATAGATGCATTTATAGTTGTTACTTGTAAATGTAAAAGAAATTATCTTCACCTTCTGCTATATTTATTTCATGTGGCGGAAGTTGTTGGATATAGTATGAGATCTCTATATACACTTGGTCATTGACAATAATTTGGTGAATAAATTCGTTAGTGTTGAGCAAGGTGGGGAAAAACATACACGTGTGCAGATTGTCGATATCTATTTTAAGCGTTTCACTAACTCGTCCATGTCTCATCCGTGTCAAGATTTTGCATCCCATACTTATGTTCCTATGGTGATTAGCTATCATACCCATGGAAAAAATCATGTATTGTACTCAAAATAGCTACCAAGATCCATTGAAGTTGATTTTGTTTATCGTTGACTTTCTCTATATGCTTTTATTAGTGTCGTCATCTTGTTCTTGTTTCAGAATATTGTGAAAAATATGCCAAGCCTGAAGATGCCGGTGCTGCACCTGAAGAAAAATCCAGTGAAGAGGAGCTTAGTGAAGATGAATATGCGTCCAGTGATGAAGAAGTTGCCGGGAAAGTCGACCCCTAGGTCTGAATTTGTAGTTCAATTGGCTCTCATCTGTACATGATATTTTCCCTACGTTGTTAAACCTTCTCCCCTACAAAGGAGGGTTCATTTGCTTCGAAAAATAACGACACTTCTTTCTTTTATAATGTACTGTCACTGTTCATTTGCACTTTTTTGGTTGGGTATAACATGTAACATCGCGTGATGCTGTAGCTTTTGATTTGTGTGGTAGTTTTCAGCAATAATGGGTTCTTAGTCTAATAAAATGTCGCTCTCGACCCCGATCCACCCCCACCCCAACCGTAACTACAACAATAATAACAAACTAAGGGTCCATTTAATTGCAAGAATGAAATTTGGGTGGAAATAAAATGAATTATATGGAATTGAATTGCCTAGAACTTGTTTTATTGGGAGTTGTCAATTAATTGTGTTTGATTGATATAATTTTTCATCTGAAAAATATTGAAATATTGAATTTTTTGATATTTGTTTTTTATTTTTCATGAAAATTGTCTATTAAAGTGCTATAATTCGTTACAATTGGGAATATAATTTGTTTCCATTAAAAAAAAAAAAGGCTGCCTAGAAAACCAATTACCACCAAAATGGTGGGAATTGATTTATCTCAAAAAAAAAAAAAAAAAATGTGGCAAATCAAGAAATTGTGGAAAACCAATTACTTGGAAAATATTTCCTATCAAACACTCTAAAAAGTGGAAAACGGTAAAAAGTTTTACATTTTCCATGGAAAACTTGCCCTAACAAACAAGGCCCAAGTTTTTTTTTTATAGTGAAATGATGGAAGTCTTTTTAAAAAGATAATCACAAAATAGTGTGAATAATGTTCTTTAGATTGGCTCTAGTTTAGTTGTCCGATAAGTGTTATTGCATGATTATACACCTTAAATGAAGGGATACACGTCGTATTTAAGATGTTCAATCAATTGATAGATCGATGGATTGGTACTAGGTATCAATGAAAATTGAATAATATTTTTTAAATAGTGTAGGCCCTAATTTGTAATTAGCAATTAATTTTGGCAGAACAAATTGAATAGGTAAAAGGTAGGTAACCACTATAGTTAGGCAAAATAAGCCAGGTGGACTGCCTGTCCTAGGTTTTAACATATTACTTGCACATTTTGTGGGCTAAAAAATAAAAAAGTCAATAAGAGTTAGGTCCTAGTGCATATCCACATAACATTTCATTAATATCCAAGAAGTTGCTTCTAAAGTTTGAACTTCCAACTCCCTTGGTCATTATTTCTACTTGGACTTTGAACCGAAAAAATGTTAATGATATGTTTTGTAACTTTCAAAAAGTAAAAAGATACTTTTGAAATTGTAAAACTTCTCTTTTAACATGTTTAAATAATGTTTTGAAGGACTTTGTCTGACTAAAAATACTTTCAAAGAAAACTAAGTTAGACTTTGTCTGACTAAAAATACTTTCAAAGAAAACTAAGTTAAAGTAATTTTTTCGTGAAACTATTTTATAAGAAGCAAGAGAAAAAATAAAACGCATGCCAAATGGGCTCTGACAAATACCTTGTAACTTGTAAGTGGTTGATGCTGGTTCAATATAGTTGGTGACCTAATCATGGGAGAGCTCATGATTGAACACCCGATGAATGCTGACTTTAATTGCAACGAGTAAAATGCTTAAGTTATGATCCATACAAAAGAAGTAAGTAAAACGCTTAAATTAGGATCCGTACAAAAGAAGTAATATTTATGTGCTAATAAATAATGTCTATCTTCAAAATCCTCTAAAACTCAGAAGAAAAATGATCGAATCTTCGATCGTTCCGAATACGTGTTTAGAAATACCTAATTCCTACTTATCTCTCTTTGAAATAAAATTCTTTAATTCTCATATTTATTTCAACCACATTTACACAATAAAATATTTTGTACGTAAATTCAAAATTTTTTCTTACTTTTGAATCAAACATTCTTCAAAAAATCACTTTTTAAAAATAATGAACATCAAAATTAAGTTGTAAAATTAACAATTAATAGAGAAACTATTTTACTTCTTTAGAAATTACTACTTACAATAAATATAATATTATTTACTGTCCCTTGTTAGGAGGGCACGAAGAATTTCGGCCGCCAATTTAGAGAATAGAAGCGGCGGTGCAGAAGAGGTTAGGTGGCGGATATAGGTTGAGAATTTTCGGTGTGGGTCCCAAACATACCGCGGGGAGGAATGGATGGGCACACGTGCACACTAAAGTTTCTATGATTACGAAAAGCTTTCCTCGGTAATTACTATAAAGTAAAAAGTTCGTACCGGCATTTAATTAAATAAAAAAAAGTTTTTAACTTTATTACTTAAATCATTTAATTGTTTCTAACTTGCCCCCAAAGTACTAAAATGCCCTTGGAAGCTCCACACTCCAATTTAGTATTATCATATAAAAACAAGTTTTCAATGCTTTTGATATCTGTCACGTTAACTACAAGTAGTAGAAGAGTTGAATAAATATGAAGTCGGTGGCGGAGTCAAGATTTAATGGTACAGAGAGCTACTGAGTTGGATAGTAGAAAAAAATGGACTATAAGGAGACTGGATAGGGAAAATAACACGATGACTTTTCAATCACTTCGTTAATTATGTAGGAATCAAGATCAGGTTCAAAATTCAAGTCAAATCGACTTTAACTCTACTTTTACTTTTATATCAAGTACATGGACTAGCACATAAAAAAATGTAAAGAAGAGTTCTTCATGGACAACTATTAATTAAGAAGAGGTTTAGACCCTTAAAGTGGTTCAGAATCGACGACCGTAAAAGTCACCAAGTGGTCAATCTTTGCCTTTAGTTTGTCTTGTAGACCACACAAAGCTTGTAGCTAAATTGATCCACTTCTACTCTGAACCTCTGATTAATGATGATGATCACAAAATAACATTTTTTTTACTAAAGAAATATATTGCGTAAAAATTATATGACACTAACGTGAGTTCAATATTTCTCTATACAAATACCCAAATACAAAATAATAAAATTTTCATTATCATTTAATTCTTTCCTACCAAACTTCAAATCATATTGAAGTATAAATCAATACCAATAAATTCACATTGAACTTCTTTTTGGCAAACTCTAATTGGGTGAGATTCGTGTGACCCTTCACCAAATAAGGCATGCCACATTAAGTCACTGTTTGGCGTCTATTATTTTAAAATTATTTTTACTTCATGATCATATTTAATTACATATTCACATAATAAAATATATTGTACGTAAATTTAAATTTTTTTTATACTTTTAAACCATACAATCTTCTAAAAATACTATTTAAAACTCTTTTCTTTTTTTAAATAATGGGCACCAAACATGGGCTGAACGCACCAAGTAATGAAGAAGTAAATGTACATGCCAATTTCACAAAAGCCCTTTTTGGTCATTTCGATTCCCTGAATAATTAATAGAACTGAATTATAATTAAGTAATTAACCAGTATTAATCATCACGTGATAGGCAAATCACTTTCTAGTCGTTGCCGTGTTTGACCTCCAAATCTATAGCTATAGCCTATACATACACATTATCTACACACGCAAAAAAACGCACGCAATTTTCTTCCGTTTCCTCTGAATCTGTGTCGCTGTCTCGCAGATATATATTATTCAGTTGTTTTTTATTAGTATTTCATTTGATTTGGTGGAGAAATTTGAGATGAATTTAAGTCTTTTGGATCGAAAATTTTGACAGAATTTCTTGATTGATTGGAGAACGATGAGTAGAGGAGTGAACGGAAACGATGCTCTGGAGACTATAAACGCTGCCGCGAGTTTGATCGCATCTGCTGATAATCAGAATCGGGTTTCTCAAGATTCGGTCAAGGTAAGATTTTTCTTTTTGGAATTTCTGTTGATTTCGACAGATTTATTGCTGAATTTAGATAATTCAGTTTGAATTGTTAATTTGAGTTATAAATTTTGCTTTTGATTTGAGTTTTCTTGAGTTTTGATGGTTTTAACTTAGTTTGAGCATCAAATGTCTGTTTATGTTAGTTTTATGAGATTTGAAATCTTGTGATTGTATGATTCGATTTTTATGTATTGAATTTTCTTTTTCCATTTGATGATGAGAATTTTATATGTTCTTTTGGCGTAATCATTTGATGAAGAAGCTGATCACTCGGGGTTAAATCCTTCCATGGATTTAAAGGCTTTGATGTATCAGAGAAAGTCAATAGGTCTAGTGATATCAAAGGCATCATAGGGCTGATTAAGTGATAGCAATTTGGAGTACTTTCATAACTGTCTTACAAAATATCATTTGTGATTTTTTACCGAAGTATTCAAACTTTCCAGGTCCTTCATAGTGAGTTTTTAAATTGAGCCCCTGTTCGAAACACACATTCTTTAAAAATATATTTTTCAAAACTCATTTTCAACCACACATTATTCAATAAAATAATATTTTTCATCGTATCAATAATTTTTTCTTACTTTTTAACCACATATTTATCATCATTCACTATTTAAAATACATTATTTTCTCAATAATATTCATCAAAAACTCTTTAGAATGGACTCAATGTTTTGAATATACTTTATGCATTAATTCCTTAATGAATGAATATTGACTATGTGTTCTACGTATGATCATCACCAACAACAAAAATAAGTTAATGTGATTAATTGAACCAAAACTAGAAACCCTTAGTAGCATCTCGAACTAGAAGAGATAATTTGACATTTTCAGAAGTTCCATTCAAAATTCTCAAAACTCTGCATTGAATACTCATTGTGTGTCACTATTCCAAGCCAAATGGGCACCACAAATTTGTCAAATTTATTACACTAAACACATCATTTTCTTATCACTTTACTTGTGCTTTTATTCAATGGCTGTCTGGAAAGAAGTCATTTTCTTGCTAGTAAAATGTCACATCTACTGATGCTCGTTGCATGGAAACGTTATTTTTTTTAACGGGAGTAGTAATATGGAACGTTATACAAAAACAATAATTTATTTTGTACTTTCAACTTTTTAAAAAGTTATTGAGCATTAAAATCATGTTTGATTTTGATTAAAATTTAAATTTTAATGCAAGTCAAAGTCGACAATTCATTTCAATCACATATTTTATGGATCCCACAATTTTTTAACCCCATATTTTATGGAGTTCTATCAAAATCTATTAAAAATTTAATTATAATCCTCATCAAATAGGGGCTAAATTTAAATAGAGAAGGCATAACACTAATTGAAGTTTGAACACTTTTCTATATGTTTTTTTTTTCTTTGTGTGTTTTGTGGTGTACCTAAAATTGTTGGCCTCATCTTATGAATCATATTCATAGGTTGTTTGTACATTATCAAACATGACTACGATATCTTCATCACTATGTGCCTCACGATAAAGATCTTGTTGATAAGGTTCTGCATCAAAACAACTCATAATGATATCTCGAATCATGCCGTTCATGCATATATCCTCAAACATGGTTAACTATCATAACTTTAGGAATGATCATGTTATCCCAAGACGGTGGATTGTCCTCATCATTCACCATGGATCCCCGTGATCCATACTACCAAGATCACTGGTAATGATGTCACGAATCTTGCTATTAGCCCTACATCCACATCTTGATTGACTAAAGATGAATTGTCCGACTCTTGTGTTGTATTTGAAGTCCCAAATATTATATTCACCAAGTCATTCATTACTTCCTTCAATTATGGTCTTGTAGAGGCAATGTTTCTTAAAGCGATTACAGAGTCCTTTGTTTAAGGGACTTGTCATCCATGCCTCCAAACATGCCCTTATTTGTATTAGCATGAACGTCCTTTGATTTCTCAGATAATTGCAACTTGATCCCAGAATTATCTAAATTTTGCAATTCGGTCTACCTTGATTTAAAATTTTGAGAAGATAAAATTTGATTATATATGCGTTGTGCAGCATTTATAAGTTCCACGGCATATTTAGACGCAGAGAACTAAATATAATAATAAATTATATTACATGGTTCGTTTTAAATTTTTTAACAACAATTTATAAAGCGTAAAGCGTGGTTATGTAACAATGTCAAGTTTCGAGCTTTTACGAATCTAAGTGGATTTAGACGTAAAAAAGCATAAAACGTGACTAAGTGATGAAGTCAAGCTTCGCGCTTAGACAAAGTCGAGACAATACTTAAGCGTGATTTTTAAAACACTTTACTTTTTCTCTTACTATTCAATTTACATGTAAGTGTCAAATATAACATGCTCTTTGTCACTACGGATTGTAAAGAGCCTCGCTAATTTCTCTGTTTTATTTTTTGGTTATTTTTTAAAAATAAGCAATGATACAGGATAGCATAACAAGATAATTTTTTTCTAAAACAAGCATGACTAACTCTTTTTAAGTGTTGTAATCGACCAAAAGATTGATACACACGTTACAAATTGTTGAATATGATTCCCCATTTCCACTTTGCAGTCCTCTCAGCTGATGTAGACGATCAAATGGGTCGTTTTGGATTATCTCAACAAATCTCTCTTCGTTCTCCGTTTTCGGTTGAGTCGTGCGCCTTGTTCCGATGGCTTTAATTTAAAAGCCGCCTTTATTTTGCTGTAAAGTTACTTAAGATTGCATTTGTCGATATTTGAAATAAATTGAAACTCATATTTTATGACTTTAAACGTAATATTATTTAGTTTCGGTGGTATTAAGCATTAATTTTGTGATAGTGGGATCACCGTCACATTATTACCGATGTTAAAACTAATGGAACTGAATAACACTATTCTTTATTGAAAGTGTTTATTGAGGCACGACCACATGGTGTCTTGTTAGCCTTTGTAGATTGTTAGAAGAATACATGACTATTAATAATTCTTTTACGGAGCAAGTAGTGCACATTGTCTTATGTAATCTTATATTAGTAATTGAGCACGTTTGAAATGGGAGTGAACCTTCATGTCAAACTGATAAGTTACGGGTCTACCAACAACTTGGACAACTTCACTAAATTGAAGATAAATCTATCGAACACTCGATGTATCACAGTATTCAACCACAGTCGCAATGTACAGAAGTTTCTTGATACATTATTAGTAAGTCAATATTTACCGTTTTAGTTTCCGGAACTAAACGGACGGCAAAAATACGGTTTGATCACACTTTCATTCTTCTTCCAACCAGCAGACAACGACGTATGGGTTCAAACAAACATGGAACACTGAAACACGTGTTTTCATTTCCAGCCAAAGATTCAAGAGGATTAGACCATAAATAATTATTAAAATGAGATTAACAAATATTTTACACGTGAAGCTAAAAGAAAAGCAATTCAAATTTGCTACAGAAAAAAGAAAGACCATTCTCTATGTGCTTCCATAGTCTAGGTAAAGTATACGAAGAAAAAGTCTGTTTGATATTATTGAAAACGAAGCTTCCTAAGAGATTCATTTTTTAACAAACTTTGACTCGTCCACAATTAAGACAACATGTCGTTCCTTGGATCTATTTAAATTACTCTTTGAAGTTTTTAACTGATTTCGTTTCATGATTTTGATTTCCTGAATTCATTACGATTAGGTATAAATACCAAACAATTATTTTTCAAATAGGAATTAAAATGGCAGATCTTTTAGCCCCTCATCACTGTTGGGTAAAAATCGAACTATTCGGAGGAGCTCAAATTGGTAAAACGATCCTGACTGTGTTAGCATTATCGAATATGGCAACAAAGATTCTTCCAATTCCCTTATCAGGGACAAGCTTGTAGAATAGAAAATGAAAACTTGTATCATTTTTGTCTACCGATCTTTTTGCTTCCGCCTATTGATATGCTCAAACTCGACGGGTTACCTCACTTAACACAAGTTTGCTGTTGAAATGTACAGATTTAGGTATCAACTATATTTGAGCAAAATAATTTAATCTTCGCAAGACCAGCAAGATGAAGATTCAATTCTTCAAGTACAAGCAAAACGGAAAAAAAAGAGAAAAAAAAGGATCCCCCGTTCAAGTTGAAAGCAAAATATAACTTCATTAAAATGAATATACGAGGACAATGGACTATTTAACAAAAATTATAAGATTCTCGTCATCGAAAACTAAGAGCATAACAATGATGAAATATTAGAAATTTAAAACATGTTTGGAAGTGTTTATAAACCCGACAAAGTAGGTGTTTATAAAATGATTTAAATTATAAATAGATATAAATAAGTGATGAATAAGTAAATAATAGTTATGCTTTATTCGAAATGTGTGAACAAAAAATTATTCAAGTTTTCATAAACAAATTATAAAATGAGCCAAACGTAGCTTGTTCATCTTTAAAAGTTGGACACTTATTACGGGATCATTTTTAATCACACATTCACGCAATAAAATATTCTATACATTCTTCCGAAAATTTTCCTTATTTTTCAATTATACATTTCACTAAAAATACCATTCAATTTTTTTTTCTCTCTCCCATTAATGGGAATCAAACCGGCAGTAAGGAAACTTGGGTGCCTTGCATTGGATTACAGGGATAGGATCAATGGAATAATGTTATTAAGGTGGAGTATTGTTCTAAAACAACATTTGGTGTTATATCGTAATTCATGACAAATTTTTAACTCATTAATCTTTTAATTTTAATTACTTGCATAAAATTTTTACTTATAAGTAATTCTTTTATATATAAGTGATCTTTTTGTATATAAGTAACTTTTAACTTATGTGTGAAATTTTGTATTTTATAATTTTTTTTATTTATATGTAATTTTTAAAGTTGAATAATGTTATTTAATTTCATAGGGGTTTATTCTAAAGTTATAAGTGAATTATACACTAGAGTAAGTTTTAGGTGTAACTATCAAACAATTACTTTATTTAATCATAATCTTTACACTTTGTTTTGTGGAAATTCAATTTCAAATTTAGGCTACGTTTGATAGCCCATTTTTTCCAAGGAAAATGATTGTTTGATGGGTTCTATTTGGCATGGAAAATTAATTCCATCCACCCCCTACACGTGCACAAATTGCCCAAAATGAAGGAAACCATTTTCCCACCGTTTCCAGGTTAGTTTTTTTTTTTTTCCTTTTTTATTTTTTTTGCCAATTGACACAAATTTTATCACCAATTGTTAAAAAAAAAAATCTCTTTAATAGACAATTTTCATGAAAAAAAAATCAAACGAACACCAAAAGATCCAAAATTTAAATATTTTCCACGTGAAAAATTATACTTATCAAACACAAAGACAATTCAATTCCTTGAAATTCATTTTCTTTCCACCCAAATTTTTTACTCTTACAATCAAACAGACCCTTAATTTAAGTTAAAGTCAACAATTAATTTTAATCACGTATTTTAAGGGATTCACAATTTTTCAATAATACATTTCATTAATTTTTATCAAAATCTATTAAAAATATGATACCAACAAACAATGCTTAATTTCATCACGTCTTGCGTCATCCCCATCAAGTGTCCCCAACAAAATGAGAGGCTCTAACGTTTTCTCTTGCCTATCTATTTCATCCCTATTTGTATTTCAAGCCATTTATTCCTGCACTTATCATTTTATTGTTAAATTTTTTTATTTTTCATTTCGAGTATAAACATCACGTTAACCTCATTGTTCGTCTTAATGTCATATCCAACACTACATCAACATTTGAGATAAATTTTGCACAATTTTACACCAAACTAAAAATCATCTCCAACCCATTATTCCAAACTTATACTAAACGAACAATGTTTAATCATTTTATTCAATTATTTGATTATTACAATTTCTTTATTTATTTTACAACTAAATTATTAAATTATTCACTTGTTTTACGCATCGTTTTCTTAAAATAATTATAGAGTGATGAATGTATGTAATTGTTGTGATATATTTCGTGTTAACTTTAAGCCTTTGTTTGACATCCTTTTCTTTTTCATTCTCATTCTCATTTTTTTTTCTCTCTTCATTTCAACCACACATTCTATCAATAAAATATTAGTACACATAAATCCAAAAATTCTCCTTACTTTTTAACCACATATTCTTCTATCAATCACTATTCTAAATCAAAATTTTCTCCAAAAATTGGTGTCAAACAAGGGCTAAATAATCGTTTTTGTTACTTTTTAATTTTTTTATTCTTAGTTTAATTAATTCCTTAACTGTTATTGACTACATTTTTAAAATTTATTACAAATGCACATAATAATAATATTAATAATAATCTACACATTAAGTGAGAATTATTTTTGGACGACTTCATCCTTATTATAATCGAATTATTTCAATATTGCCTTACTTTTTCATTTCTCAATGCGTATTGAATTATTTCAATAATATTCTATTTTTCGTTTTTCAATATTTATTTAATTTATTAATCATTTAAACCATTTGAAAACATTACCATTATTTATTTTGTCAACTATTTAGTTATGATGAATGTACATTTGACACATTAATTATCTTATTTTTTCGTTTTTAAATATATATTTAATTTATTTAATCATAATTGACAGAATTATTACCTTTTCGTTTTTCAATATGTACTTGATTTTATTTAATCATTTTGAACAATTTATAATATATTAAATATCACATCAAATTAGAATAAATTTTTTGGATGATTTTATCCTTATTATAATTCAAGTATTTCAATAATGCATTACTTTTCATTTTTCAATGTGTATTTAATCATTTCAACAATACCATACTTTTCGTTTTTCAATATATATTTAATTTTTTAATCATTTAAACAATTTGAACAATATTATCATTAATTAATGTTCCTTCTTTCTTGTTCTACTTTTTTTGAGTTCCACAAGATTGTTGGTGACTTGATCGTTCCAATTTTCTCAATTGTAAAACCTATCGTCTGCAATTGCTATAATCATCCATGAAGGTGATAGTTGACTTTTTGATAATTTGTCCAATGAGTGATGATAGATCATATAATCCTTTACCACCTAAATTTAAATCGGTGAATATTACTAAAATGAATAAAATCAATCGAAAATTTTGATAAAATTGTGATACAACTATTGTTGGTGTAGCTAAAATGTTGATAAAAAAATTAAAACAAAGTTAATAAACAATTATAACCACACTTTATTGAATTCATATTTTCATCAACTTTTTTAATTACATATTTCATTAATTTTATCAAAACATATTAAAATATGATTTTTAAGTAAATAATATTATTTATTATTATGATAATAGAACATCGGTGATACGACAATTCATATGAAATAATAAGATTGAACAATTTACTTTTTATGAGAGAGAAAAAAATGTGAAAAATAATTAATTATCACATCAACTATACATTACAATTTTTATGTACACCAAAAAGGGGGCTGATTTCATTTAAAAGGATTTGACTTTTATTTGATTATATTTTTCATCTCTAGTGAAATATTACAAAACTTTCCAGGTTGACTAAAAGTAAACATTAATGGACCCACAAATTTCTAGAATTTTGATTAATTTCTCACCTAAAATTAAATAAAACTGGACAGTCCAAAATTACAAACAAACCCTACTTTGATCCCATCACTCAAATGTCAAAACCCCTAACCAACCATGGTTTATTTATAACTACCACGTGTCGCCCTTATATATGTCTTATTTTATCCTTTAATAAAATATTATTAAGCACTCGTTTGATCTTCATTATTTTTAAAAATATATATTTTTTAATAAAATAATATTAAATACAAATTTAAAATTTTTCTTTATTTTATTAAACACACATTCTTTATCAATTTATTATTTTAAAATATATTCTAATCCGAAAAAGGGGATCGAACGTAATTGTTATTTAGTTTAACCCATTTTGTTACGGTATATTAATTTAATTTTTAGGCTAATCTAAATCATGAATAGTGAGTACGTGGCATGGTTTACAAAATGGAATAGCTGACATTTGGGATTTGTGATTGCGATAAAAACTCCATCAATTCTGGTGATATACTTTTTTAGAAAATTAATTCTATATAAAATTAATAACCAAATAATTTTATTAAAGAAACTTTCATATTCAATCCTTAACCTTTAGATTGTCTGACAAATTAGTCCCCAACCTTCGTAATCAAACTTATTCATCAATTGCAATTTTTTTCTCTACTTTTTGATATTTCATGATTCAATTAAAATTATGGTAATAGTATTGAAACATAACAAAAAAACTTAAATTTCAACACGATGCTAAATTTGGGAGTTGAAAAGTTCAATTTCGAAGGTTAGAACTAATTTGACTCAGACACTAAATAAGAGGGACTAAGCCTGCAATATTCCAAAATAATACTCTGACCATTTTTTTTGTTTGTTATTAGGTGGAACAAATATTACTTTAATATTAATATAAATTTAATATTATTGCCTCAATATTAATAATATTGCAGAAAGTGGGCCCCATGGAGAGGACGTGGGTGAAAACAGATACCTAGACAGTGTGCCATATAGAGCTGTCCTTCACTCCTTGAAACTACACTCTCTTGTCTATCTCTCTGAAAATATGTTTTAATTCATGGTGTAAAAGCCAGTTAGCGTTAAGGGTTTCTTTCTGTTCTCGCGCTCCTTTAGGTATGTGGCTTTTTTTTTTTGTGAGTCCCTTTTTCTATGAGCGTTTTAACGGTAAATTGCTGTGAAGATGTTTATGTTGCTGCATTTTGTTGAAATCTTTTGATTTTCTTCAAATCTGATCTTTTGTGGGTTTTTGAAGATGTTTTATGGGAACCTGGACTTATTTAGCTACAAAATCCCTTTTTTTCTCCCTCTTGAAACTAAATTCATGGCGTTGAAATCCAGTCAATTTTAGGGTTTCTTCGTTCTCTATCTCTTACGCCGTCGTCATCTCCAAATCTCGGAGTCTTTTAGGTAAAATTGCTGTTTCTTTGAAGCCCCTTTGCTTATCACCGATTTATTGTTAAATTTCTGGGTTTTTTTCCAAAATTACTGTAAAAATTGGTATGTGTTTGCTGCATTTTTTTGAAATCTATTCATGTTATTTTGTTCAAAACCGCGATCAAGGCCGATCTTTAGATTTAAACTTTGTTTTTATGGGTTTCTTAAGGTATTCAGTTTTGACTTTGAGTTTTCTTCTCTTTTTTATACCTTTTTAAGGGTCTCGTTTCTCTCTTTTTTCGCACCCATTTGCATTTCCAGTTTTCTTCTCAAACTCTTGGAGTTTTAAAGATATTTTGTCATGAAACTTCCTTATTCCCGTTGTTTCGGTATTTTTGCTAAGTTTTTTCTATTTTACAAAAAAGGCTGGTTTTTTACTACCTTATGGTGAATTGTTTTGATTTTTCTTGTAAATTTTGGGATACAACCCCATCTGTGGTTTTAAGGTGTTTATTAGATTTAGAACTCTGAATCTCCTTGGATTCTTTTGTCTTTTTGCCTTATTTTCTTATCATTTTAGTACCCATTTACATTTGCAGTTTTCTTCTCAAGACTCAAGTTTTTAAGGTATTTTTTCACTTGAAATCCCTATTATTCCCTTATTTTTGGGTATTTTGTTTTTGTTCTTTCACTTGAAAAAATTACTGTTTTTATCGCCTTTTGGTGATTTATTGTGATTTTTATGTTATATTTTTTGATATACCTGATCTTTATATAACTTGCTTCCCTTTTCGTGGGTTTTAAAGTGTTTATTAAGAGTTTTGATTCCTAAATCTCCTTGGATTTTTTTTCGATATATTTACTTTGTTTCTTTACGCAGAAGTGGTTTTTGACGAGTTATTTGTATTTTTAAATGCTTTTTTCCCTCATTTTCTTCTCCTCATGCAATTTGTTTTTCCTTCATTTTTCCCTTTTAGTCCCAGAGGAAGCAGTTCCTTTTTATTTTTATATTTTTGGCGGGCGAGGATGTTTGGATCTGCTTAAATTAATTTTTCATTGGCTACTAGTTTTTTTTTGGTTGCTCTCTGTTTTCAGTTTACTGACATGCATGTGCCATTTTGGTATTATTTTTTCCCTTGCTCTTGTCATGGACTACTTTATGTGTTGGCTGCGTTTCTTCAAAGTTCTCTGATTTTCTTTTCATTTTGGTAAATCTTAATTATACATTATCTCTTAACATATTTGTTGTTGCCAGACTTGCAGAATCACTGGTGAAACTTTTCTAAGATACCTGACAATGGATTCCTCTGAACAAGCTCATAATGGTGAACAAGCTCATAATGGTGAACAAGAGCATAATGGGGCTGCGGATTCTTTGCCGCCTCCCCCGCCCGTTCCTCCAAATGTAACTCCAATAAAAGCGGAATCAGAACAAGCAGCGAAGAAGGTTTTTCGTGCTCCAATGGCTAGACGAGGCACGGGGACCAAGGGAAGTAAAGTTCCCATTCTTACTAATCACTTCAAAGTGAATGTCTCCAATGTTGATGGGCACTTCTATCATTACAGTGTATGTTCTTGAACCCAACATCTTTCCTATTTTGGTGGTACCTTTTTTGTGTTTTACTTAAGATTATGTGTGGCTTACTTAATAATTTACTTCTCCTGATTTTGTTTCTTCTTAGGTGGCCCTGGCCTTTGAAGATGGTCATCCTGTAGATGGGAAAGGTATTGGAAGAAAAGTGTTGGACAGAGTTCAGCAGACGTACGACACTGAGTTGGCTGGAAAAGAATTTGCTTATGATGGGGAGAAAAGCCTTTTCACTGTTGGTTCACTTCCAAGAAACAAACTTGAGTTTACTGTTGTGCTTGATGATGTTACATCAAATAGGTTTGTCTGAACATCCGTCGTTTCAATTGTTTCCATTGATGTTTGTGTCTTAATGCTAATGCATGGTTTGTATGCAGGAATAATGGGAATGCTAGTCCTGGAGGACCTGGAAGTCCTAATGATAATGACAAGAAAAGGACAAGGCGCTCATATCGATCCAAGACTTATAAAGTGGAGATAAGTTTTGCTGCCAAAATCCCCATGCAGGCGATTGCAAATGCTCTACGCGGTCAGGAATCTGAGAACTCCCAAGAAGCATTGAGAGTTTTGGATATCATTTTAAGGCAGCATGCTGCAAAGAAGTAAGTTGCGCTTCTAGCTTTACGTCCTTATAACATGAATTAGATTATGCCTGTCTATGCTAAAATGTTACTTTACATAAAGAGTCAAGACTTGAGTTCTAATGGTAAAATAAGTAACTTACTTTCTGAAAGAGAGTTATTAAATAATAAAAGAACTAATTACATGTTTGGCAAATTAATAACTGTGCGACACTCTGACACACATTTGTCACTTGGAAGTCGTTATGACTTGATATGTACTTAACCATGATGTTCAATGTCAGGGGTTGCCTACTGGTTCGTCAATCATTCTTCGACAATAATCCGAGGAATTTCACTGACGTTGGAGGAGGAGTTCTTGGCTGTCGAGGATTCCACTCGAGCTTCCGAACCTCTCAGGGAGGCTTGTCTTTGAACATAGGTAAATATTTCGTATGCATATTTTTTCTTTAGGTACTCATTTTAACTAAATCACCTTCCTGTTCAATAATTTCGTTGCAATCTTTTATTTATGATGTTATCCTTTTTTCTGTTTGCAGACGTATCTACAACTATGATTATTCGGCCTGGTCCTGTGGTAGACTTTCTTATTGAAAACCAAAATGTGAAGGATCCCTTTTCTGTTGACTGGGCAAAGGTAATGAACAATTTCATGTAGGCAATTGTATGTGTTTAATAGAAC
>CAIGRN010082053.1:0-11133 GCA_903798345.1 Fraxinus anomala
CCTGCGGGCGCGTAAGCCATGGAGGAGTCTCTATGCAACAAATGGTTACACCTTACAAATTATTAACCCATATATAAATTGGTCCACAAACTCATTTCTATCCTATGTGGGATAACTATTTAAGTTTTCCCACATTGTCACATTTTTTTTCTTTTTCCAATGTGGGATGGTACTATTTATAGTCCCCATTTTTCCATTTCTAACCAACGTGAGATTAATTACTTTTAAAACTCCTATTCAAATCCCAATTTTCAATCAATGTGAGATTAATTTCACATACACAAGTGAAAATTTATTTACCAATACATATATTTTTCAACATATTTAGTTACCATCAATGTACACGTACATTTGACAGATTCATTTTATCTGTGTGCTTTCATTAAATTATGAATTTCCTATTATTAATTATCAATTAAGCAACATTCACATTTATTTAGTTAATATTCATCTTTATTTTTTCATTTCAGTATAATTAATTTTAATTATAAGTTAATTAGAATTTCACATTTAATAATACATTTCATTATTCATGTCCATGTATAACATCCAGTTTTACTTTATACATATCATTTCATTCATTTCATTAGGATTATGTTCTGTATAATGAAATTAAAGAAGATAAACGTGTGAAACAAATGAAAATTGGTCTAAGGTTGGATGAATGTTAATTTAAGGGAGTCGATAACTATTCTTAAACCAGTTGAAGTCATGCCCTTTTTTTCTTTTTCACACTAATGTTGATATGAAAATAATGATCAAAATGAGATTTAGCCCATGTTCGGTTTAACTAAAAATTAAATTTTTAGTAGATTTTGATAAAAATTGATGAAACGCGTGATTGTAAAGTTAATAAAGTTGTAATTAAATTTAATAAAATATGTGGTTGAAAATAAATTTGGAAAAAAAAAAAAATAGTTATAGAAAAATAGGAGTTAAACAGGGACTTAATTGTCAGATGTCCCCATCGATGAATCCTTATATTCTTGCTAATTACGAATCACTGTACACAATTAGAACAAAAGGCCAAACTGCTGTCACTAGTCAGTATTGGAATTGATTTTCACAAACTGAAAAGTTGATAATTTTCTGAATGAGAAAGAAGATGGTCCCCATAACTATTTCCCATTAATTTGCCCACATGCACAAAAGGAGAAAATTTAATTTTGTAGTCTTTAATAATTTATTGGATCATTTGAGTGGACATAAATTTGTTGATCAGTCTCCACAAGATGACCAAAGATTTCTCCAACCCCTTCTTGATTCAAGAAAGTAATTAAACATTTTTTTTTAATGTTGTTGTTGTTGTTGTTGTTGGTAGCATGAAATTAAAATTTTGTTCTTTATTATGAAATAAAACATCGTGAGATTGCTCGAGCATAGAAAAATGTAAAATGGATAGCTGAATAAACTTTCATGTGTAAGTTAGTGATGAGGGTTAGTAGAGAAATAAATTTGAAAATTTCATAGAATTATAGATTAGACTTTTTTTTTTTTTTTACGTTGGTTTGCAAGGAGTCTTGATTATGCATATAGTTAATGAAGTATTAGGATTAGGTCAGAGTACGTCCCAACCGACCTTATGGTCATCCTACCCTCTATAAGTAGCCTATCACATTTTAGGATTGCAAAAAGTACTCGATATTAAAATAAATAATTGTTGTTGCTAGACCATTTTTGCTCTATCCCGGGCAATAAGTTCCAGACTAAGATACGGAAAGTAATGTTTTAAGAGCGTGATAAATGACTACGATTAAATGTACTGTGACTATTATAAAGCAAGTTAACTTACGCACGTAACTTGAAAGCTACTTTTTTTTGAAAGTATGTTAAGGGACGTCTTTCAAAAGTATGTATAAAGTAGCTTTTAAGTACACTCAAAACTATTTTCGAGATGCATGATGGTGAAATCACATGAAATTGGCAAGAAAATAACCCTTGAAAACAACTTGTCCTTGAAAATATACAAGAAGCAATTACTGGGGTTTTTGTTATTGCTGCATTAAGCACAATTTTCATGAAGTATGGCATGAAAAGTTTATTAAAGAAAAATCACTACAAAAATGACCACATTATAGTTTTTTTTTTAATTTGCAGAGGCAAACATCATTGAATGCACGCGGTTTTGGTGAGGCTGCAGAAATGGCAATAGACACAGCTGACTTTAGCTAGTTCATTGTGGAATTAATGCATTTGCTGTCAACTTTTGATTCTTTGGGTCCTTTTATCCTTCTTATAGGTCAGCGCAATTAGGACGTATGCCGTCCCTTTAAGACAAAATTTAAATAAATAGACGTGTTAAGGTGCAATTCTTGCTGTTATCCACTAGCTTGCACCGTCTTTTTTAACATTTTAAGTTTCTAGACGAGTTGGTTTAACGTCTATATATACAGATCCCTTGATACACTTTTCTCGGTATTTCAAAAAAGAAACAAAGAGGAGGAGAAGGGTTGTGAGATTCAAGGAAAAAGGGTTGAATCAAGAAGAGTTACAGAAGAATAGAATTAAGAACACAGCGTAATATGGGGAGACCTCCTTGCTGTGATAAATTGGGAGTGAAGAAAGGGCCATGGACTCCTGAAGAAGACTTAATGTTGGTTTCTTATGTTCAAGAACACGGCCCCGGAAATTGGAGGACCGTTCCCACAATTACCGGTAAGCTAAAATACTATTCATTATACAGTCCGATAAAGAGTTCTTGACGTGTTATGTGCTCGATCTGCTTACCACGAACTCGAGTTACCAACATTAAACTAGACAAGTTTGAAATGGTACAAGGTTTTTCTAAAGTTTTTTTGTTGTTGTATGTGGTTTTTTATGCAGGATTGAGAAGATGCAGTAAAAGTTGCAGGCTAAGGTGGGCTAATTATCTCCGGCCGGGGATCAAGAGGGGTAACTTCACTGATCATGAAGAGAAAATGATTATTCAGCTTCAAGCTCTTCTAGGCAACAAGTATGTATTAAGGAAAATTTATGCGTCCGATCTCAAATTCACTCATATTCGATTCTAAATTTGTAGAGAAGGAAACTCGATTTGTCGTTGTTAATGATGGTTTTGTTGCAGATGGGCTGCCATTGCATCTTACCTTCCCGAGAGAACAGATAATGACATTAAAAACTATTGGAATATCCATTTGAAGAAGAAGCTTAGAAGGCTTCAACCACCTGAAATTCCAAATGGATTCATTCCCAGAGGGCAATGGGAAAAGAGGGTTCAAGCTGATATAAACACAGCCAAACAAGCCCTCGAGGATGCATTATCATATGAAAACACCATCCAAGGATTCACTTATGCTTCCAGCACTGAAAACATAGCCAGACTGCTCAAAATTTGGAACCCTCCAAAATCTGAACAGTCATCAATTTCTTCTTCAACTACACAGAATTCATTCATCAACAATCTCACTAGTTCTTCGAATTCACCTGAGCCCGACCCGACGCCGTTATCAATGCTGGAGAATTGGTTGCTTGATGAAAGTGCAATTCCAGGGACTGATCTCTTATTTGATGAAAATCCACAACTTTTTTAGAAAAATTATTGTTTGGTTAGTTTTTACCTAGCTATGAATATGCAGAAACTCAAATTTTAATTGATTTTTTGCTCTAGGCCCTGATAGGCTGATATCGAGTCCACCCCCCCTCCAATTTTTCATGTATTACTCTTTCTAATTTAGCTCTTTGACACCAATTAAAGTATATTGCATAGTTTCTAAATGCTTTTGCATTCTAAATGAGAATATGATCCTTTTTATTGGATGAGCATCATGGAAGCGATATGGAATCGATCATCTAACACCATAGCCGAGATCTTTAATGCATCTATTTGAAAATTATCGTTTTCAAATAGACTAATAAACAAATATATCACACTTATCTTTAGATGTTTCATATTAACTTACAAAGTAATTGATTTTTAAGTTTCATCTTAAATTTAATTGGTTAATTTCAATTATGTAAATCACTCGTTGAAAGTTAAACCTGTATTTTTGAAAATCATGCCAGACTATCCAATTCAATACAAAAAATTAGAAACCAATCCGGTTAACTTCTGAGAAAACAAAAACTTTCAAAACAAATCAAGAACTGGTCGGATCAAGTTTGACCCTTTTAATTCTTGACCATTTATCTTTTCTAGATGGATGTTCAAGCCGAATTTTAAAGTATTTTTAAAACTAATGATTAAATGTAATTTAGCAAACTACTTCACCATAAAAATGGAAAATATATTAACCCTTATTCAGTATGCAATAGGGATGTAGCCAAGATCTTTAATGCTTAGACCCAAAAATTATCGTTTTCAAATAGACTAATAAACAAATATATCGCACTTATCTTTAGGTGTTTCATATTAACTTACAAAGTAGTTAAGTTTCATCTTAAATTTAATTGGTTAATGTCAATTACATAAATTACTTGTTCAAAGTTAAACCAATATTCTTGAAAATCGTACCAGACGGTCCAATTCAATATAAAGGATAAAAAACTAATCCGAATGAACTTAAATGCGAAAAAATGAAAATCGTTCAAAACAAATCAAGAACTAGTCGGATAAGGTTTGACCCTTTAACTCTTGACCATTTGTCTTTTCTAAATCAATTTTTGAGGAGAATTTTAAAGTATTGGGTAAAACTAATGATTAAATGTAACTTAACATTCAATATAAAAATGTTACTCCACAAAATAGAAAATATGTTAACCCTTATTCAGTATGCAACAGGGGTGTAGCCAAGATCTTTCATGCATCGATTCGAAAACTATCATTTTCAAATAGACTAATAAAAAATAAATATTACACTTATCTTTACATGTTTTACATTAACTTAGTCGATTATTAAGTTTCATCTTACATTTAATTGGTTAATTTCAATTACGTAAATCACTTGTTCAAAGTTAAATCAATATTTTTAAAATCATAGCAGACTATCCGATTCAAGGTAAAGAATTAGAAACCAATCCTATTAAACTAAAACCGAAAAAATGAAAGTCGCTAAAAACAAATAAAGAATTGTTCGGATCGGGTTTGACGATTTTACCTCTTGACCATTTATCTTTTCTAGATCAATGTTAGAGCCGAATTTTAAAGTATTGGTTAAAACTAATGATTAAATGTAATTTGACAAACCATTTCACCATAAAAATGTTACTCTACAAAAAGGAAAATATGTTAACCCTTATTCATTATGCAATATGGATGGACATTTTATTCGAAAATGAATCTAATGATTCGAATTTGGAATCGAAGGGTCCAATTCAATTCCCCTAAAAAATAAAAATAAAAAAAGAAATCGAAATCGAGAATTGACCGATCCTGAACGATTCTTGGTTCAATTTATCTTTTTTATAAATTTTTTATTTTTTACAATTTATTCACCATAATCCAATGACTCGACCTAACAAGTAGTAAGTTTGCACGGTCCAGCAAGCAACAAGTTTGCAATGTCCAAGTTGTAAGCATGCTAATAAATTAATCATTCAATCGTATCACTCATGTTCGTAACCACTTCTGACTGCACTTTACGCTCTAATTGCCCCACAAGTCACTCTTAAAAAGCCCCAGAGATACATCCAAAATTTTATGTTATTGTGCTGATATTAGATGTTATTTGGTTATATATTTACAATGGTTTAAAAGGTGTTGAAATATATATTTGATGACATATTTTATTTCTTATATATTTGCTATATATTAGGAAGATAATTTGTCTCGTCAACTTATAATTTTTTATAAAATATTATGGATAGAGCTGAATTGGTTCTGGTTCGAGTTTGGTTCCAATAATTACGTGGATTTCGAAAAATTCCGTTTACGAAATCTTCGAAGTGTAATGGATATTTTGACCGAACTACCCAACATCTACTATTATGCAATCTCACTAGACTCATGGAACCCATAAGATTAAAGACTACACCTGGTTCATAATTGAGTTTGATGAGTAAAAGAAGACTTTTAATGAATTGAAAAGTCATACTTTTGTTATTTGTTTAAAACTCAACATTTTTACTCGATTCGTGCACGGGAAAAACAGGAAAGTAAATATTCTTTTCAACAGTGCAATGTAATTGAACTATTGTAGAAACAAATGAATAATCCAGTTTCACATAAATAAAGTTTTACCTTTCTAAACTGGAGATAACGAACAAAAGGGATGAAAAGGAGTAATGATAATTTTGTTACTCCTCTTTCAAGTCAGGCTCCAAAAATGGCCACACGACAGTCACTCAATGAGCAAACGTAGGTCCACACTCCACGTCACTATACCTATGCGACAATTCCACCAAACCCCTAAGAGGGGGGAGCAAACCCTTATCATGAGACCAAGGCGATGCGAGCACTATAGGGATCTTTCGTACAATATCTTTTATGACTTATTGGTGTGATCACTCAATATAAGAGCTACTCTACTAAACAATTTGTTAAGTCTAGTCCTCACATGTCAGCCTTAGGCCATAGGGCTGCAAACAATCAGGAACATTAAATGCATTTGAGTTTAGGATTCATAGACACCATGATAAGGCACCTCGAACATCAAGATGAAGCCACATTTCTCTTCATCCAACAGTCAATATTTTTCCCCATCTACTATAAAAGATCACACATAATATCATTTGAAAGTAGTGTAATTTTATACTATTAACTATAACTTTGCTCTCTCATTATTTTCTCTATACACGCTCCCGAATCCAAATCCCTTTCTGCAATTCACATCTTAGGACGTCTGACACCCAATTCATAAGTAGATTGATTTGATCGGAATGCTGGCGACCGCCTCCCCCACCACCTGAGAAGGCTACTTGCATTAACAGTTTGTCTAAGTGTACATCGAAAAAAGCTATATGGACGAGAGTGGAATCAAGAACTGTTGGCCACGTAATCTGTATGAGAATCGAGGTCAACAAATTTCACTATGGTCCTTAAATTACTTCGTGAGTAACAAGTTGGTCCCTAATTTTAAAGAAAAAAGAATAACTTAATTCTCAACTATTCTTTATAATTGCAAAATCAATTCTCAAGTAGACACAGTAAAAGCCTCGGGTTACAATTTCAGTTTACACGAATAATAATAGGTTTTGTGTTGATAACTCGATCTATTTCTTAAAAAATCCATTAATAAACAATAATATCAAAAAATATTAGATGTAGGGACCAAAAATTGTCACAATCAATATCACATGATATATACAGTATGACCTGTATTCTCATTAAATTATATAGCAAATCATAGTAAGTATGTAGGCAGAATTTGCCTTGAAAGTCTGCAGGATTGCCTTAAATGCTAACATGTGAAGTGTTTTAATCTTTCATCTAATCTATAATGGCATGAAGAAAAAAATCCACAAGCTCCATATGATGACTTTACAAGTTAACCATAAAAACAAGAAGAAAAAGTAAAAATTGACCATTTCATACAACTATTTCTTTCAAGTTGATCTTGATGAGGCTACTTGATATCACAAGACGACGTGAATTTTACGGAGAGCTCAATCTTGATATTGACATTTCATAATGAAAGTCATCGACATGGTTAATAGATATAAATTGAATGAAGTTTGATATTTGCCGATTTCTTGAAAAGAAGACATTCTTTCCAATTCACCGTCTCCTTCATTGTGCAATTATTCCACCACAAGCACCTCAATAACTTTAAATTATAGTGTGTATTTATCAATTTATGTTCGTATATATCTTTTAAATAATTTTCTACCCGAACCCTTTCAAATTTTTAATACAACTCAAGTTATAACAAAGAACACAAATCATATTAATCCCACGGATATAAGGATATGCAATTAGACATTAGCCACTAAGAATAAATTGACAGATGATGAAGTTGAATTGTCATAATTAATTCCAAGAGACTTATTCATATGAATTAAGTCAGCAACATAGAGAAGAATGATGTGAAATTTCAAATTTTGTCACAAAATCAGAGTCCATGCAATAAAGGCATTAGTAGGCAGACCATGAGATGGTGCAGTAGGTCCATTGAATGTCCAATATTGTTCTCTTGGAGCACAGCTGTCCATTTTCTGTTAAGAAAACGAATATATGTTGAGACAATATTTCATATGGTCTTTCTTTACATGTTTAAGTTTTTCGATTAAGTAGTTTAAAATGGTAACAGAGCAAGCAAAATTTTGAGTTAAAGTCTCGATGCTACCTATTTAAATTAATGTAGTAGGTGTCAGGGTTTGAAGGTAAAAAAGAACCATGAAGTAACATGTCGAACATAATATTAAATGATATATAAATGATAACAGAGCAAGCAAATTTTTTCTTTTCTTTTTATCACGAATTATTTTATTGGCTATGAATGTCTTTTATTTACTTCTATTCTTAAGCAATCTATTAATGATCTATGTCGTTGACAAATTGAGCACCAATTTGTCTTTCATTCTTTTAAAACTCTTTTTTATATACTCATTTTTAACCACACATTCACATAATAAAATATTCTACACGTAAATTCAAAACATTTTCCTACTTTTTAACCCACATTTACCAAAAATTCAATATTCAAACCATTGTATGAATTGTGGTTCTTAAAACACGTTTTCATAAGTGGAATTACATTTTTTGGGGCTTGGACGGTCCACTTGGCATGTTGATATTGGCCAATTGCCTTTCACTTGAATCTATTTTTGTTTGGACTCACATGGACCATTAGATCTCATCTATGGCTGAGGATTGAAGCTTAAAATACCCATTTGGGTCACTGTACCGTCACTTAGTTTTTTTTCCTTTCATCTGGTTCTTTTTTTTTTTGCTCTCTGGCTGAGGCGATTCTTGCAGTGTTTTCTTCAAGGGTTTCATTCGATTCTTGTGTAGTGATTAGCCCTCTGGTTGTGTAGTGATTGGTTAGGTCCGAGCCTTGATTATTGCATGATTATAGTGGTTATGTACAGTGTTTTAGGTTGGTAAACCTGCATCTATTGTTCGAGGCTGTGAAGTTGCTATTTGTAGTATAGATTGATTGAGAGATCTGATTTGTGGATCGATGACCATGTGATGTTTGGTTTTCAGTTTGAATTTTGGTTGAACAAACTCTTATAGCTCTCTCTTGAAGGTTCTTGCATAGTGATAGGCTCGATTTACATCTTAGCCCCTAGATTAGACTTGACCGAACTGGGTGAACAATTTCTTGTGTTATTTACATTCTGCTGTGTGAGTTCTTGAGCGTAATTGGGTGTTTGTGCATGGTATTTGATTAAAATAATACTAACAATTGGATCAGAGCCCCGTAAGGCTGTGGATAAGGTCTTCAAATTGGTTTTCAGTTTCTTTTCGTATTGATGTGTTTATTCAAATGTGCAGTTGTCACTGAAATCCTATTTGAGCTGAGGTACTTGGATATGCGTGGGGTGCTTCATTGTTTTGGAAATTGACATTGGAATTTTTAAATATTGTCAAATACAATATTTTGGTGAGATTATTCCAATTAACCCCTTCTTTCAGTAATTGGTTTACAATTTTATTAGGAATCTGTAAATATGTTAATACTGTGATTTAGTTCTTTCATAATCTGAATATTGGTTGTCTGCAATAGGAGTACATTTAGGTTTTATCTTCTGCTTATTCAATCTGAGTGTTTGGTACCAATTGTTATTACTTAGTTATTGATTGTTTGATCTTACTTCAGTCTGTGCATATTTTAGTAGGGTTGATTTTCATTCTGTGTCATGCTTGCTTGTCATACATTATACGGAATATTTTTCAAAACTTTTTCTACAACTTAAGTGATCTTCAGATTGAAAATCACTTATGTCAACGAGTAATAACTACTCTTTTATAGAATCTGTGATGTGTTCGAAAGTCGAATTATCACAATTCGATGGAAGGGAGATTACTCGATTTGGAAGCAGAAAATGAGGTCCATATTGGTCTAACAAAGGGTTACTAAAGCCCTTGATGATCCTACAATATTTTCTGATAAATTGAAAGATAACCCTAACGATATTCTAGATATGAATGAAATTGCATACAGTTCTATTATATTGCACCTGTCTGATGATATAGTAAGACAAGTTGAAGATCATACCACTCATAGGGACTTGTGGACTGCATTATATGCTTTTTTTCTGACTAAGACATTACCTAATAAGATCTACCTCTTAGAGAAATTGTTTAGCTTTAAGATAGATAGTGGAAAGAATTTGGAAGCAAACATAAGTGATTTTAGTATCCTTGTTAAGAGCCTTGCTCATAATGGAAAGAAATTTGATGATGAAGACATTGCCGTAATTCTCCTTAATTCCTTACCTGATTCATTTAAGGATTTAAAGAATGTGATAAAATACTCAAGAGATGCTCTAACACAACCATTGTCACTAATGCTTTAAGAACATTACCTGATTCATCTAAGGATATTAAGAATGTGATAAAATATTCTAGAGATGCTCTAAAACAAACCATTGTTACTAATGCTTTAATATCTCGGGAATTGGAGATCAAGAAAGAATTTAAGACAAGTACAAGAGATAAAAGCATGTTTGTGAGAGGGAGAACTGAGAAGAAAGAAAATAACTTCAACAACAGAATATTAAAATCCAAATCTAAGACCAGATCTAAATCAAGAGATAAAAGTAATAAGAAGTGTTACTATTGTGAAAAATTAGGCCACTTTAAGAGATATTACTTTGAATGGAAGAAGAAACATAAAGATCACAACAACGATGAATTGAATAATTAAGTGGTATGTTTTGAATTAGATAGCCTTCTTGTGATGACTGTGTGAGATGAAGAAGTTGTCACTAATGCTTTAAGATCTTGGGAATTGGAGATCAAGAAAGAATTTAAGACAAGTACAAGAGATAAGAGCATGTTTGTGAGAGGGAGAATTGAGAAAAAAGAACATAACTTCAACAACAGAAGATTCGAATCTAAATCTAAGACCAGATCTAAATCAAGAGATAAAAGTAATAAGAAGTGTTACCATTGTGAAAAATTAGGTCACTTTAATAGAGATTGCTTTGAATGGGAGAAGAGACATAAAGATCACAACATGATGAATTGAATAATTCAGCGGTATGTTCTGAATTAGATAGCCTTCTTGTGATGACTGTGTTAGATGAAGAAGTTGATAAAGACTTGATTTTAGATTCAAGGTGTACATTCCATATGTGTCCTAATAGGTC
>CAIGRN010082055.1:0-23589 GCA_903798345.1 Fraxinus anomala
GTAAAGTGAGTAGCTGATTTCACAAGCTAAAGTGTGATAACACTTGAATGAACCCATGGATATTTTGTTGTAGAACACAATATTGGAGACCCGCTGGGAGATTCCACATGGATAACTATCTGAGTGTTAGTGGTTAATCTCAAATGTTCGGTAGTGAAATTGGTCCTTTGACTTGAGGTCATCATAGTGCCTTATATGAGGACAGTCATATTTTGGTGATGTTGGATGTTGCTCTACCAAGGCTCGCTAATACGACATCAGTCGGGTATGTCAAGAATCATATGAAGGTTGTGAATGATATATATTTTATCCAGTTAAGTTAATAATGAAATCCTTGGCCAAGGTGAAATCATAAGTCGAAAATAAGTTTTTGACTTACATCGACTTAACAGTAGGATAATAGATATGATCGATAAACGAGATTGACAAATATCCATATCTCGTAATTGATCGGATCATATTGACGAAAGGATTATAGTTTCACGGTAAACGAACAAGTTTGATTTTGTCACACTACATGACATTTTCAGTCACATGTATTGCCCGACACAATGCTAGATATCAATTTGGGACGATGAATGTGAATTAGTGATAAATTAAAAGGAGTGTTTTAATTTATCGATTTTGATCAGAACAAAATAATAATTTACATCATTAGGCATCGTGATTGGGAACCTAATGGGTCACACACAAAAGAGAACCAGAAGAATGAAATTTACCAATTAATTAATTGACAAGTGTTGGATAATTAATTAATTGGGTTACTTATTAATATGCCCGAATTAATTGATTGGATTAATCAAAATAATAATTTACGTCGTTAGGCATCGTGATTGGGAACCTAATGGGTCACACACAAAAGAGAACCAGAAGAATGAGATTTACCAATTAATTAATTGACAAGTGTTGGATAATTAATTAATTGGGTTGCTTATTAATAGGTCCGAATTAATTGGATTAATTAATTCATGGACTAGACTTAATTAATTTGATTAATTAAGTATTTGACTGGATTAAGTCTAAGAGACGGGCCCAACCCACTTGGGCTTATATTAATATGCTACTAGGATTTGAGAACTGCAGAATTTTTTTCATTATTCTTGCTAGCACAAAAAAAAACCCTAGCCATCATTCTTGTTCTCTATGTGGATCACCATTGGAGGCTGGACAATTGGACAGCTTGGATTGCAAATCGTGATCATTGGAGTTCGAGAATCAGCAAAGGAGTTTACAGAATTCATCAAAGGTATAATTCATATCACAGTTTCTATCTAAATACAAAGTAGACCCGTTGTGGAAATTGAAATTGTTTTACTTTCAACTGTGCATGATTAAGTAAATTTCCAACATATATAGGATGCAAAGTCTGTGGTGCACCATCTAAAGAATTCCCATGTGGGGGTGGAAATAAATAATACAGGAACTATACTATTTACTTCTAGCCATGTCGGCTTTTAAGTACGTGATGATTCTTCCCTTCAACTTTGATTTTTATTTAATTCTTCTACGCTAAGCATTCTCGATTGTGCTCGAAATTCAGCAAATTTGGAAGCACTCGTTCCTTTTGTCAACATATCTACCACTTGTTCTACAGTGTTGAAATACTTCAAGTCGGTATCCTATTTAATCACTTTTTCTCTAACAAAGATGGTTATTGCATGAGACACTGGATTTTTTGCTATGCGAATAGATGATTGATTATCGAAATGTAGTTCAATTGCATAGCTTACCGGTTACTTTTTCAACTGTGTCTATTGCAATGTCAAGTCGCGCAACCGATGGATAGTTTAAGCTTTCCACTAATTTTCGGTACATGGTTGGATTCTCCAAGTCCTTGCCTTCATCTGCACAATTTATTTGCAATATATCATTCCAAACTTTTTGTAAGAGCTCTTTAGCATACTTTTGTTGGCATAACAATAACTATTCTTTTTTCCTTTCAGTTCGAGTCCCAAAAAATGATTTAGCTCTTCAAGCTTCTTCATTCGGCATCTCACCAATTCTGTCCTTCTAGTTTGCTAGATTTCATCTTCGTGTCTCTTGTGAGTTATGATCATCTACATACACTAATACAATTGTTAGTTTCTCATCTTGTGTTTTGATGAATAGGCTTTAGTATATCGGTGCTACCGAGCATTCATCGTTTACTAAGAATTTGGCTATCTTACCATAACATCCTCGTGGTGTTGTTTTAATCCATAGAAGGCCTTCTTTAGCGCGAAAACATATCCTCATTTTCTTTTTTCTCAAATCTCTTAGATTGTTCCATGTATATGTAGGGATGGACAAAGTTATCGGAACTTTGGACCTAACTCTCAAGTCAAATTAATTTTGGGTATTAAAATGATGATTCCAATCTGATTCTTGATTCTAATACCAAGGACAAAAGAACACTATTTAACCAATATATACATATATATATATATATATTCCTTAAATGATGACTGGTGCAATGCACCAATCATCTTACTTTTTCTTATGAATTTCATCATAGTACATAAAACTCATATTCAATTTAATATAGTGTATTTTAAAAACTCATACAAAATGATAAAGAGACTTGAGTTTCAGTCCCTCTAAAGAATGAAGAAAATAAAAGTGATATTGGAACATGCTTTTAAAGAATTCGTTCAACAGTTAAGCGTTCGATGTAAATTATTGCGTTTAATTAAATTTGGAAAGTACAAATCATTAGCATGAATATTCAGAATATATTCAACCTAGGAAAGCAAAGGTGATGACTATGAGGTTGTTGTGTCGGCCGTTAAGATTCGGTTACATATCATTCATTTAATAGTAATCATCTCTCTGCTTTTACTATAAAATCTAACACTTGATGCCATTCACAGATAATGCTAATTTACACTTTCAATAGTGACATAGCTTGCTAATTTTCTCTCTTCAAATCCAATTATCATACACATTTCTGTAGCTCTTGTTCATTGTGTATCCCACACTCAAATACACCTATATAATTGACTGACTTGATTGTTAGAGTGCCTGCAACCATCTCTTCCACCATCGGAGAAGGCTATGCGCATCTAATGTTTGTCCAAGTATGCTGGATCTTGACTCATGGATGGGAATGAAGTCAAAATTTATTAGTTAAGTTATCCCACCAAACACTGAATTCAACAATTAGTTTCTACAACATGCATACAAGGTGCAATTAAATCAAAATATAGACAACATGTTCTCTCATAAACTTACCATGTGACATACCATCGAGATTATTACCAACAGTGGTGTGTTTACATTGTTAATAATTTGATTTCCCGCAGGTGAACGAGATCGTGAACAAGTAATATAATGTTGTGTAGAGTGTCGAACCCACGAGAACTATGTATTGATCAAGTTAAAGCTACTAATACCCTTAATCGAATAGCAAGATATAATTTTAACTAATTAATATCTAATTTAGCAACTAATTCAAAAAACTAAGTAAAGACTTATCAAATTCGTGAGATGTATTGCTAAAACGTAGAATCATCGCTTGTTAATCTGTTTTCAATTCAATAACTTAGAATGATGATTTGAAACCATGCTTNATGTAGAATCCCCGCTTGTTAATCCATTTTCAATTCAATAAATTTAGAATGATGATTTGAAATCATGCGTGTTGGTCAATATTCATATTTTAATTGAATGCTTATCTCGATAGCAATTAAATATATTCCCCTCCTGCGACCTTCCTATTTCTCGATGGAAAATACGAACATGATAAATGCATTAACGAACTAGAACGTCTTTATCAACCATGCAAAGCATAAAGGTATATCTTTATCATCTATCAACCTCACAATATTTATTCATATGTGCTTAAATCCTATTGTCTCTCTCGATAACAATAAAATTCACAAACAATTCAACTATTATCCAGATAATTGAAAAGACGATAAAAACAATAATAAACATCCGGACACTTAATCAAATTAATATCATTCTATTTATTCAAATAAAAAAAAATGTCATAACAAGGGTTCATTACATCCTAGCAATGTTTAGTTTAGCCTAACATGTTGAAATTACAAAAAATCATGTTTAAGTGAAAAGACATAACTCGGATTCTTGATAAATTGAGAAGATGAAGACGAATCTTGAAATCTTGAATCTCTTTAATGGTTTCTTGACGAATTTCCAGCTGCACCTTCTCTTTTTTGCCCAAAAATCAAGCTAGATCTTCACTGAATGAATTCTTGTAATCCCTCTTGTAATTTTTTACAAAACTATTGATTTCCTCTCTTTTTTATGATGAATATTTGCTTATTATATGAATTTCAAAGGCTCTCTCATATATATTTTGCTGTTATGTATTTGTAGGAGTTGAAAATTGGTTGAAAATCACGTCCAAATTGATTTTCAAAAGAGTTCTAATTGAATAAGGCAAGCTAGCTCAAAGGGCTATAACTTCTCTAGAAATAGAATTTTTCCAATTCGGACGTTTACTATACCAAATATGAGTCCAATATTCGACTAAAAATCTGGAATATAAATTGTGCGATTGGAAATGGATTTTGATCGTATCATTCCTTTTTGTGTTCTAATTCTATCCAATTGTTTCCCAGATATCTTCAAAATATCACCTCATGGTCCAAATCAACTACTAAATTTGCAATTTGGTCATCAAACTATAAATTTTGCCATTTTCACTATTTTTCGCTTCTTTCTTTCGATTCCTCATTCAACTATTGAGTTTTACATATATAACATAAAATACAACAATTTATGATCTATTTTGTCAGAAGAGCTATCAAATATTGCTATTTTAGATTTCGAATAAATATATAAAATACAATTATCAAATACCCCAAAACTGAAATTTTGTCTCAAACAAAATTATAATCTAAATAACAACAAACACACAAGCATGCAAAAATATTTGGTTAGACAATCTAGCTTTTTATCTTAGTATTTGAAATTATAATACTAAATCTATAAATTGTTTCAAAGTCACAATTCCAAACCAATATCCACTATTCCAATGCAAAACTGAGGTGTGTATGTGTGAAGAATTAAATAGATAATCATGAATTTACAAGTTGCTTCAGTTCCCGACCCTCTGTGGTCAAATATATCATTTCACCTCTCGTATGATTCACACACCGTCAAACTTGTTATTTTCTCACTTTTTTTCCAGTGTGTAGTCTAAGGTTGAATTTTTTATTACTATCCTCACCCTCTCTAGTTTAGGTACATTTTACCAATAGCAAGTCAACACATCAATAACCAAGGATTCTCCAATTCTTTGATTGTTTCGATCTTCAAGACTCAATTAGGCTAATCATCCTTCATCAGAAGTCAAATTCCCTCAAACAAGTGTTGTGACTTAATCAAGGCATTTGGTGCGTCTTCTGTTTCATGCATCCGCTTTTTCTGATTTTTTTTATTTGTAGCATTCACTCCCTTAAGCTTTCTAAAGACCCATGTAGCAAGTTTTCGGCCGATGATTCCCAGTCAAATGACCATAAGATACCAGATTTTAAAGACCCTTGTGGATTTAATGGCTCGAGTCAAAAAGGCTACGAAAAGAAATTTTCAAATAAAATATATTTTTTATTATTTATTTTTTCTTTATACATTGATTGGTGCAATGTCCCTTATCACACACCCATTTAAGCAAACCCACTTCTAACTAACGACTTTTGCCCAATTTTATCCTGATATTCTAAAACAATTCACACATAAATTTTCTCACACGGAATCCACATTCACATTTGTATCTTCCTACAACAGTGAGATCACCTCCAAACTATGCTGACTTTGGTCTAAGAATAAATAATTTAGTATAGTTTGGGTAAAGCATCTATGTCCAATCTAGGTCAACCTATCAAGTATATGAAGCCACGTATTGCATCACACTGTCCAACTTAATTTTAGTGCGTATATAATATCAAATTTTGCAAGGTTAAGCTCCAATAAGTCTAGCATGCATCCTATCCACATTTCATGAATCAATACCAAATTTTAAATTAAACTATCATTGTTAGCTATATTGTCTAACTCACACAAGCACACAACCAAATAAAAGAAAATATTTTTTTTATTTCAACCAATGATAAAAACAAACACACAAAAAGTAAAAACTCAAAGTTGTTCACACCCCCAAACTTAAAACTGACACTTTCCTCAATATCTTAAAGCAACAATAAGCACATAAAGGGGGTATGGAAGAAAATAATGAAGGTACTCCCCGAATTCTATGTAGAATGATTGAGGTCAATGTGTAAAGACTAGACTATCATTCTTTCCCTTTGTCCTTTGTTGGTTTGATTATTCCGCGATGTCATGTTCCTGTATAAAGAAGTCAAATTAACCAGTAAAAATCAAACAACTTAAAACATGTGTTATTTAACCCAAACAATCAAAATAACCAACATAAAGAAAAAAAAATTTTAAGGGTCAAAGGAGAAACGTGCTATGATGGTAATAACCAAAAATTTTAAACATGCCTAAAACTAATGTAACCGAAAAAAAATCTATATGAAATGCAGTACAAAAGGTAAAAAAAAAAATATTGTTAGAAAATTGGGTTGCCTCTCAATAAGAGCTTAGTTTATAGTCTTTAACTGGACTGTATAGAGGGAAGGATCATGGTGGTTCACGTTGGAGTCTTGCAGCCCTACACTCTTTGCAATTTCCAGCTTTACATCCTCTTTTTGTCCTCCAGACTTTAAACATTTCGTTTTCTTTTCGACTAAGGCTTCCCAGGAGTTTAGGCTCACTCTCTCTCGAGTCTTGTTGCACATCTTCAACAATATACTTGCACTACTTGCACTCTTCCTTAGCCTTTTTACTAAGCTCTTCATGTAATGGATTCTCGACATTGGTGTAAATCTTGAACTTCTCTTGCTTATCATCAACTCTCAATGTCAGTTCACCACTTTCAAAGTCCATAATAGCTCTACTTTTTGATAGGAATGATTTGCCTAGGATAAGTAATGCTGCTTCCCATGGCTCCTCTAAAACTCTGGAATATAACTTGTGCGATTGAAAATTGATTTTGATCATATTTCATTCATTTTTGAGTTCTAATTACATCCAATTGTCTCCTAGCAATCTTCAAAGTATCTTCTTGTGGTTCGAATCAACAATTGAATTTAGAATTTGATCTCAACTTTGAATTTTACCATTTTTCACCAATTTTCTCTTCTTTCTTTCGATTCCTCGTTCAACAATTTAGTTTTACATATATAACATAAAACACAACAATTTAGAATACATTTTGTCCAAAGAACTATCAAATATTGATATTTTAGACTCTGAATAAGTGTATAAAATACACTTATCATCTACGTAATTCATGCGGGTGTTGACTGACTCAAAGGAAAAACAATGTTTAGCCAAACTATATGCGCACGTGTGGTGATAAATATGTGATATTATAAAAAATATTATGTGAACATTTAGTTGGTTTAAAGATAGACTTAATGTTTGACGTAGTTTATTGTCAGTACATGATTACTACACCAAAAGTAGCACGTACAAATTGATATTTCTTTCCAAAAATAAATGTCAATGTTGTGTTCGATCTCATATGATGGGGCCCACTATTATTTAAATATATTGATTGTTTAATATGAATTCTCATGTGAACATGTATTTTTTATTCTCTATTCAGTTATTTCATCTGCTTTTACAATATCTTCAACATCAACTTTATTCTTGGGCTTAATAGAACTAATTTTAAGGATGGGAAAGAAAACATTCATATCGTTCTTAACTATATGGATCTAGACATTGTTTAAGGACTGAACAACTCATTACGCTTATGAATAAAAGTTTCACTGATGAAAAGTGAGATTGTTCAAATCGCATGAGTCTTATGATCATGAATAAAAAATTTTAGAAGCATTCAGGAGCGATAAGATAACTACTGTCAAGGAATTGTTTGAAAAAATTGAAAAGCCTTTGAAACACGATAAGGTTGAAATTAGTACACTTCTGACAAACTTAGTTTTACTAAAATATCAGGGTAAATGGAATATAAGAGAGTACATTATGGAGACGTCTCGTCTTTCTTCAAAACTAAAGGCACTATAATTGGAGATGCCTAATGATTTGTTAGTACGTCTGGTTTTTCTTGCACAATTCAACCAATTTAAGGTTGGTTACAAATGTAAAACGGAAAAGTGAACTCTTAGTGAGCTTATCTCGTATTATGTGAAAGAATAAGAAAGACTAAAGTAAGAGAGAACTGAAAGTGCTCCCTTAAAAAGTATATTTAAGAACAAATTCAAAAAAAGAAAGAATAAAGAAGCTACATTTGGTTCAGCTAAAAAAAAAGTAAAAGCTTGAAAATGATGAATTATCTCACTGTTACTTTTGTGAAAATTCGAAACACATAAAAGTGGAATGTACCAAATACCATGTTTGACTCATAAAGAAAGATACACCTCTCACTTTGGTTTGCTTTGATGTTAATTTAGTTTATGCACCTAGACATACTACTGGACTAATTCTGTTGCCCCTACTAATATAGATATATCTATGCAAGGTTACCTGAACAATCGAAAGCCGAATGATACTGAAAGCTTTATCTATATGGGCAACGACAAATCAGATGAAGTAAGACTGATTTTTATTTGAATTTGAAAGAGACATTTATAGAACCATCTTTTGGACTGAATTTAATTTCTATTTATGTATTGGACAAAGTCGATTATTCTTGTTCATTTAAAAATAATTAGTTTAGTCTGTTTCTGCATTCATATGGTCTATAATTGCTTAATTCGCTTGTCTCGTAGAATGAAATATTGCATGTGAATTCATGTGGTATCAAACGTAAATTAATCAATGGAAATTTTGCTTTGTTATTAGAAGGAATTCTTAATCCCTTCGATTTTTTAGATTTAAGTGTTTGTGTTAATTGCAATAAGGGAAAACAAATAAATACAAGGAGATTAGGTATCGATAGGATTTCGTATGTCTTAGAACTAATATATACGAATATTTTTAGGTCATTTACTTCGGTTTTTTGGAATGGTCAACTGTCATTTATTACGTTCATAGACGATTTTTCTCATTATGCTTACATGTTATCTCACTCATGAGAAATCCCTATAAATTGACATGTTCAAGACTTACAAAACTGAGGCTGAAAATCAACTCAACAAAATAATAAAACACGTCGTTCTAACCATTGAGATGAATACTACGACAAATATAAAGTATCAGAAGAACAACGTCTAGGGCCTTTGCTAAATACCTAGAGGAGTGCGAAGTCGTCCCACGGTACACCATGTCAGGGTCCTCTATTTTGAATTATGCAACTAAGAGACGAATCAGAACACTTAAAGACATGATAAGGAGTATCATTAGTCATTTCACCTTACCAAAATCTCTCTAGAGAGAAGCACTAGAGACTGCAACTTACATTTTAAATAGAGTTCCAAGTAAAGTAACTATCAAAATTCTTTATGAGCTTTGGACAGACAAGAAGCCTAGATTGAAACACTTGCATATTTGGGGTTTTGTCCAGTTGAAGCCGTATAGGCCAAATGGAAAGAAACTTGACTCCAGAATTGTCAATTGTTATTTTATTGGATATTTAGAGATGTTAAAGGATTATAAATTTTATGATCGTACTAATATGTCAATTTTCGAAATGGAAATGCCCGATTTTTTTAGGATGTGGATTTTGTGGGAGAGATAATGTTAGGAATTTTGTCTTTGAGTTTTCTACTGGAATTATCCCTTTTTTCTTCTTTTTTTTTTTCTTTTTTTTCTCTCTTGAATTCAAAGCAACGGTGGCTAATTTGATGAGATTATCAAAACAACTAAAAAAAATCTGACGGTGCTTATTGTTGAAAATGATTGAAAATATGTAAGGATTATGAAGAAATTATGATGTGAAGGAATTAATAATGGCTATACCTAATTACTTTGCTGTACATTTTAATTATATACATAATATGGTAGTGCTTATCTTTTCTGTGAAAGAATTATGATGGAAGGAACTATGAAAGCAAGAAAAAAAAATTTGGCAGTGATTATCGTTTCTGTGAAAGTTGCTGTGGCAATTGAAGCAATGTGTGGACTTCTAAAATAAGTGGGAATGAAGTTTTAGCTATAATGCGAATTCACAGTCTTAAAGTTGAGCACTTTAATTGCTTACCTTACTCTAGTGTTGTTTTTAATTAATTACGTTTTTATGGTGGTCGGGAATGAAATAAATATTACGAGTCCTTTCAAATTACTCTTTTTTATTTCAATAAAATAATAGAGTCTATGTCACATTACATGTGGCGGTGGTTATAGGGGTTTATAATTTATGGATACCCATCTTGTAATTTTTGGTTTATAGAATTAATTATTAAATTGTGAGAATGTTGATGTTACATGTAGTGGGATGAATATAGTGTTTTTTTTTTTTGTTTTTTGTTAAAGTTGAAATTGTAATAGGGATAGATTTCGAGCTTGATAGATACATAAAAATGGTATGGATGAATGGTATTTAAATAAATAACAATATTAGAATGTGATGAGGATGAAAATAGCATTTTTAATTTTTTTAAATAGGAATAGTTATATAGTGAGATAAATATATAACAATAGGGATGTAAATGGCGGCTCCCAAAATTTATGCTCATTTTTTTGTCCATTAAAATCGAATTTTTAATAAATTTTGTTAAATATTGATACAATATGTAGTTTAAAATGTGTGAATCCCATAAAATATATTATTTAAAATTAATTATTGACTTGAATTTGAGCTTTTTATAATTTTTAAAATTTATCTACATAAAACATGGGCTATATTTTATAAACACGAGTGAAGACTTGCAAAGGCGAAAACTTTGACAATCGAAGGAAAACACCAGTTGTGGTGATGTACAACTGAGTGTCGATGCAAAGGTGAAAATTTCAATAGTCGAAGGTAAACACTAGCCATGACGACGTACAATAAATCGATGATGAAAATCATAATTTTTAATTGATCAATTTGGACAATAAAATGTGACTCCACCGTCAATTGAATGATTAAATATTAATTATACTATTATCTAGACTCGTGCTAATGACCCGTCATGATACGCAGAATTGCGATAAGAATAAAGTAAATATGAATATGACATGGAATTGAATTGGTCAAATCTTTGACTGTACATTGTCGATTGTACAACGGCTTCATTTGAATTTTGTTGGCGTCCAAAATTACAAACTCCAATTGGTGGGTCCAAAGAGGATCTATAATGTAAAATCAGCTGTACATTGGCTCCCCTCCAAAATTAGCCTGCCTATATTACCGTTATAAAACCCTTTGCATAATCTCATTCCTTGTCCAAATATGTCAAAAAGGTACGAACTAGTTGTGACCACTTCAGATCATTCTTCCCATTCAACCTGCAGGCTACTTGAATATTTTGCGATTCTCCTGTTGATCTAGGATTATTGCTTTCAAGTACCGTAGTCTCCGATGGATTGCTGGTTGCTGAAGTATTTGTCATTGTTCTTCAAAACAAAGGGTAACAAAACAAGGTTTAATTGATGATGTAAAGAGGATGAAGAAAAAAATGAATATAATTTCCAGGATAACGTGCCTAAAGCTCTGATACCATAACAGAAAATAGAAGTTGAAAATATGAATTGTATTGATTTACTATCATTATTACAAGAGTTTATATAGCTGAACTCAATCAGAAAAATAAGGAAAGTTACCAATAAATCAAAGATACATAAAAATCCAATATCTAGAAATCAGGGATTGCAATAACTATCCTAAAAATAAGCAATTATAAAGATCAGATAATATTACATAACTGTACAGAGTTTTCCTAACTTAGGAAAATTATATTTTCCACATAAATTTATTTCCACATAATATTTTCCATGGTATTATTTTTAACATAATTTTAGTGTCGCTCACACAGAGCTAATGGATGTTGAATTCTTGAACCATTTGTGTTTTTAGTTATTATTATCGTTTTTGGTTGATGTCAATATCCAAGTGAGTTTTGTAACTCTGAGCTTGCCTGATACTGTACTTTCCTGCTGTTAATTAAATTGTCATTGATCGTCACTGTTTCCTTCAAGTTTTCCTTGGAATATTTCTCAAAGTTAATTTGCTGTTCATTATATGTTTTTCTCTTGTAGCCATGAAAATTGTTGCTGTACTTGGCTCCAGGTTTTACTCATTTGCTGAAAAACTTCAGTTTTTTCATTTGTGCTTGTACTTCTATTAATGTATGCAGGCAGTTCAAATCAAGAACAACATATCAAGGTCTCAGGTAAAGCAAATGATGAAATTGAAAGAAAAACTTGACAAGTTTGTCAAAGAGAAACTAATGGAATTCTGCGATGTTCTTGATGACATACCGATTTCCAAGGCTAATACAAGAAAGGTTCGATGATATTTCTTTACTTCAGAGTTTGCTAGAAAATTCTCCATTACCATTCCACATATTGCTTGCCATGCCTTTTACAAGGAAAGGTTGAATATCTACTTATTGCACATTTCTTGATCAAAGAATATTTTTGTTTTGTGATGTGCATTTTACGTTCTATATAAATCATCATGGTTGCATTAACTAACCCTGCCACTAAGATTTTTTTTTTTTTAAAGAATCTGTCACTGGTTGCCTTGGTTCAACTTCAAGATTTGCTCAGTTAAGGTTTTTTTTTTTCTATATATGTGAATGCTCAATATAAATATCTTTATCTGATAAATTGATGAATATATAAAAGAAACCGAAGGTAAAATGCGTGCTTGCAGCTGATCTTGCTTCCTTCAAAGTGGATGATCAGCAACTGAGATTTGATTGGAGATAAGAAATTAAAATACTGAAAATTATAGAAGATGATGGGTGATTCATACACGTGAAATTGTTAACCATCTTCTCCGGTGGCAGTCTTTGTCACTGGTTTTTTTTTTTTCAGTGTCAAAAGAGAACTTAGAGTGCATCCAAAAAATCTGGGGAGAAAAATAGTGTCCCTGAATCAGAAGATGATTCTGGAGAAGCAGAAGATGAGAAAGAGGAATCACACGAAGAAGAAAATGTAAATGGTAATCCCGAAAGATCAGATGATGAGATGTCACTAGTTCGACTTTCAGTCCTCTTGTCTAGTGAATCTGAGGACGAGCCTGGTGAAGAGAGAGAAAAGAAGAAGCCACCTTCAGCAAAGAAATGATCAGCTGGAAAAACCAGGACCAAGAATGTAACAACCTCTAAAAAGGCCAGTCCTAAAAAACCACCTGCAAAATCATCAAGTCGCTTAAAGTAAAATAATGATACGATTGCAAAAGTCTCCTGGTAAAAAGAAAGATGAAGTAGTAAAGGAGAAAGCTCTTCCGAAGAACAAATCATCAAAGGAGAGTACCGGTGAGAATAGTGGATTATTCCCATTCGATGATTGTCTGTTTGTAAAGAAAATGTATAGTTGGTACTATGGTTATTTATCATTTGCAATGAAATCCAATACACCATCCCTTAATAACTTTTCCAAGCTAATTTTGTAGTGTTGAGCTATGACTTTGCTTAAGAACCTTTCTTGTTTGTTTCTTTTCAAATAAAGGGAAGAAGATTGTGCGGAAGGACAAGCCTAAGGAAGACAAATCAAAGCTGATGAACTCAGAAATGCCATTTGTGAAATCCTTAAAGATGTTGACTTCAATACAGTATGTTTCACAAGTTCTCTGGCTTTTTGTCCAAATAGGTTTTGATTTAAATACACCCTTCTCGCTTTTCTATTTGTGTGTGGGAACAGAAGATGCATGTTTATTCCCACTAAGCAAAAATGCTTTTCTTTAATGTGATTGCTTATTAGTTTTAAAAAAAGAGATCTAGACTTGTCATCTTGAGTCTTGTTAATTGTTTGTTGCCTAATGTGAGGTTTTCCATTAATATAGAGATTAAAGTGGTGAAATCTATGATCAACTTGTTTGTATCTCATCAGTTATTTGTTATCCTTTCTTCTGTTGACAGTTATGGTGTCTTCAACATTTTGTTATATCTCACATCATACGTCTGCTTTGAATTTCGCAGGCTACCGTCACTGACATTCTGAAGATACCCGGTAAGTTTCCATGAAAGTTTCTTCATTGTCTTGAACCATAATTATTAGCAATTGGTTTGATAATGATACTATGAAAAGGATACATATTAATTTCACTTGAATTTTGACATACATTAGCGTCTTTTGCTTTTACCATACAATCACAATTATATAAATCATTCTTCCATTGTTGGACAATATTCTAAATATATACTGTTGCTTTTGGCATTTTTTATTTTTATTTTGATACGAGTAAAATGTAGTCACGGACTTGCTCTAATAATTGCCAAACATTACAGGTTCAAGTCCTGTTTGTTGACATAAAGGAAGCTTACCAAATCATTGAGAGATGATGTCATTGGCAATGGAGATAATCCGTCGTAATTCTTGTCTAGTTTTGCTAAGCATAAATCACTGACATCCTTGAACATCCATTCTTCACGTGCTAAAGGTTGTGCACCATATTCCTCAATTGGCATCCACTAGTTAGGATTAAGAGGCACATAATAAAATTTGTTAGATCTCCCGTGGTTTAATATTTGTCAATTGAAAAGACAAATCATATCAAGGATTACCTGAGCTCCCGCGATTTCTGAATCTTGATTCTTAACGTCAAAGGTTAGAGGTCGCAGCATGCAAAGAAAGAATAAATCCGACTTCTCGAAAAAGTACTTGTGCATTTGTCTATCAGTTGAAGCAAATAGCAAATCTTGTAGTCCAACTTTGTGTGAAGGTATAAATAGGTAAAAACAATCTTCAGATGATGAAACTTGAGTTTCATTTCATGTGAAGTTTATACCTGAATGCGAGAACATCCGTAAATTCTGTATCAATCTGCAAAAATGAATACCTCTACTCTCAAAATATTTAACAAAAATGAATGCACGTTTTAATTTATAAAACATTCATGATTACTTACTCCTGTTTCCTCTTGTACTTCTCTTTTTGCACCTACAGAAATATCCTCACCCTGTAGATTAAAAGAGCAACTTGTTGGTAGAACTTAAAAGAGAAGAAGCTCTTCCACCCTGAACTTAAACTTCAGTTTTATGTGCATACCTGTTCAAGTATTCTGGTTGGAATCTTCCAAATTCCTCTTTCCTGAAACCTGCCATACTTTTCTCGAACAACAAGCAACTGTAGAAGAGAAGTAGTTGAGATTTAGAAACTGAAATAATGAACTCTAGAGAGTCATTTCAATAAACATTGATGTACCTATTGGATAATTTGCAGTTGACATGCCTGAAAATTTTATTAACTAAAGGTCAATGTCTTCCTAATTACCACTTAAAGACCAGCATCTTCTTTACTAAAGCATCAATGTACATAAGATAAATTCTAGTTCATTGATTTATACTAATCAAATGAATACAAGGAAAATTGTGTAATTGGAATGGAACATCAAGAAGACCGAAAGAGAAAATGTCACTTTCCTACTATGATAAGAATAGAGTGCATAAATAGGTCAATTCAGATTAAAGAATAGTTATATTAGGTGAGGATTCATTCAATGCATTGATTTGAAGCCAAACCCATTCTTTTTAAACAAATTATACTAGAAGGTTAATTAGGTCATCTCTACAGAGAAAAAAGAATAATTGAGCCAATCATTTCCAGTCTCTAGATTGTGCTATACAGAAAGACACGAAAAACTAGTCATAGATGAATAAAACAAATATACAAGTGCCAGCAGTCACAGAAATGTTGAAGTACCTCTCTTTTATCATTCAGGACAATGGCACCAATTCGAACTCGGTGTGTTGCATTTGCAGGGATGGTATTGATAGTTTCAGGAATCCAGTATACTAGCATCAAGTAATGAGGCTCAGTGTGATGATACCAAAATCCTTCCTGCAACCAATATTATTATTAGTGTCGTTTGATTAACTTTTAATAACTTATCCGATTTATCCAAAATAACATGGTATAGAAGATGATATCAAAATCTTGAATTGATTTTAGACAAGCTGCTGCAAATTGTTGACAGGTGCCAAATCAGCATCCAATCATTCATACCTTCCAATTTGTTGGATTTTACCTTTTAACACATTATGAATGACATCACATTCAAATCATCTATACAATAAAGTTTAAATCTTTTACAAATGACACTTCTTGGAGTCATTTGGCCTAGAAATGGACAGTTGCATCTTAAATAGGACCATCAATGTATTGCCATGGCTTATGTTACTGAGATCTTTAAGGAATTTGGTTATGAATTTATAAAATTTAGTCGTGTAATTCCAATGTGATAGAATAGAAAAATTACCTTGACTGCAATTTCAACAAGATTTGCAAGTTGAATTGGTAATTTGATCCACACACCCTTCTTGCCCTGATAAATAACTTCATCAAACAATCATAAAAATTACAGAAAACCAGAAATATTTAGGATGGTGTTGAAGACATTTTAGATGATTTCTATTTTATTGACCACAAGTAATCCATGCCATAGTGAAACTTAAACAGTTGACTCTGCAGTACATCACCATTGAGCAATCTTCTAAAGCATGTTGATAGTTTGCAAATACTAATTACAATAAATAATTATGCAAGGAATAATTAGTTTCACTCAGAACTGGTAATTATCTGAAAGGAAAATTAGATGATTACCGATATATGTACAGGGTCAACATTACACTTTAAGTGGAGAAAGTCTTATATTATGCAAATGAAGGGGATTCTGAGAAAACTATCTAAATTATGATTATTTGAATTTGCTCATGTAAATTGAGTGTGGCTGATAGAAATTCTTTTACAAGTTTGGCAGCACAAGTAGTTAGTTGCAGAATAGATTCAAGGAAATTATATATTTCTGTCCACAAATTTCCAAGACCAATGAAACATTGTAAAAGGGCAGCTAGAAGAAACAATGAGAATAATTCGAAGCCAAAGCGTTGCAGTACCATCCTACATTTCTTAAACATGTTATTAATCAAAGAATGTAAGAAAATAGTAAATTAAATAGCTCTATTCCGTAAGTTCAGTAATTAGCTAAACAAAACTTGCAAATTAGACGAATATCAACTTTAGTTTAATTGCTGCAAGAGTCGTCTTTCCTTTAAGCCTACAAATGAACCAGGCATTTGGTTCTATGATGAAAGGTACAGCTCGCTAGCTCAGTTTATGCATGAAGAACTTTCAACGAAAAATCGGTCTCTCTATCATTTTACACCTGCACGGTTATACAAGTAGAAAATTTTGCAGTTGGACACGTGCCAATAGCTAACAAAGGGAAAAACATCAACAAGCATTATTGTTTAGCAAGTAATTCTGATTATAACTCTAAGCAGGTCATCCCATAGAATGCAACTCAAATGTACAAAAAAAATAAGAAAAAAGTTTGTGGAAGACTTGAGTTAAATGGAGTGGGTATGCACGTATGGAGAAGTTGGCTCCTAAGCATCCAAAATGCATTATAGGATGGACAAGAAAATCAACAACTGTATGCACAAAATGTTAATAGGACCAAGCTCAAATTGGAAGACTTCTGCAAGCCTTTGCAGTATTTTGCAATCCTTTATTCATCTTGGCAATATTTGCTTACTAAAATTGTGCATGTGTATGGATGCTTGCCCATTGCCAAAATACACACCGAGAGAGAGAGAATCCTAATTATAGCATTCAAGAAATTTTCTTTGAGGTTTTCGAAAGTGTAGAATATATTTGAGTATGTTAAAGCTTAGCATAAAAGGAAGATGTAGTAAATGATACAAACACCTGCAGCTTCCATTGTAAGAGCGAAGCTCTAAGCATTTTATGAAAGAAATTGGGGTCCATAGGCTTCTCCATTTCAACTACAACTCCCCCATATGCATCTTCACGAGCAGGAAGCAGTTGAGTCTCTGTAACTCTATTTTCAACAATCGTTTGTTCCATTAAGCCGCAGCTACATTGAATTCATAAACAATCTCTGTCCCGATCTTAGGAACTGATGAAATAAACTATGGATTTAATACTGAGTTATATAACGCACTAAAAAGTACCGGAGAAACACATACATCAACTACGAGATAAATACACCGCACACAATAATTCCGTCAAAATCCACTCAACAATCTCTTTGGACATCAATATGAGATCCGTTTGATTTCATCCTTTCCAGTGGGAGAGGATTCGATAGCACCAACGATTAGATTTTCCTTGAATCACCCAATCACGTGTTAAGAAAGATAATCGGGAACACTAATGTAATTGAAGAGGCACAAATGTTTTCCACCACCAAATGTCTGTGTTTCCGTCCCCACCATTGAACCCGAGTGACGGTCAGTTGACCTAAGACTAAGTCCCCGTTTGGCCCCCATTCTTGTCCATTTTTTCTCAAATCATTTTTCAACAGTTGTGGGCCACAGTTTGAACAAAAGGACGGATTCTGTTTGAAAAATGACCATGAATGCAGGGAAGACTTGCCAAATTTGCCCTTGAATTGATGACAGGTAGCTTTCAAATGTTTGAGTTAAAATGATGGAGGGCAATGATGTAAAATTTCAATTGAATTTGGGGGCGAAATTGTCCATCACGGCTCAACTGTATAATCTTCCTGACAAAGAAATCTGAAAATATACATGAAATTGTCAGCGAGACTGTAGCAAAATGAGAATTGTGAAAAAAAAATGAGTGTCAAATGGGGGCTAAGTCTTTCTCAATACTAATAATTATCCACGAGATTCACCCTTGAAGAATAATGATGATTCAACATGTTATAGGGAAATGACCAACAAATTGACTTGATAGCACATGTTCGACTATTTTTTATATTTTTCAAACTGTCTAATCATATGTTCATACGTATCTTCTTATTTTTTAACCTGTTTGTGTAGCATGATTGTTGAAAGCGAAAGTACACAACTTTTCCATTCAACATTCACCTCAAAAGTGAAAGGGTAATCAACTTTTTATAGCGTATTAAAATATATTCTATAACGGCTCTATGGCGCATGACTATCTTTTTTCATTAATGTGGAACTATTGTACATTTTTTAATCAATCATGCTTAGTGTACATTGTGGTTTACACTTTGTTACGTAGCGAAGTGTAATTGGATAGTTTAAAAAAACTATATTTTTTCATTAATGTGGGGCCATTGTACATTTATTGATCAATCATGCTTTATGTACACTTTGATTTACATCATGGTTTACAATGTAATTGGATGGTTTAAAAAAAAAAAAAAGGGTTTTTCATCCAACCATGGTTTTACAACAAGACAAATGTCAACAATGATGCTAACTCTGAAATGTACAAATGTCAAAATCATTTTTCAGTACATGTATATATTCACTTAAAATAAAATTATATTATATTTTAATCTTATATAGATTTACATAAATAGACATATATAAAATAAAAACATACCACTGTAAATTTAGCCACTAATGTTTGTTTTCATTAAAAAAAATTTGGACCTTTTCATATATTTTTTTAAAATTTATATTTGACTAAAACTCTAATAGTCATCAAATATTCGCTTCAACTAAACTTAAAATAGCAATAGAAGAAACATCATTAGAGCAAATACATAAAAGCATAGCAATATATGAAAAAAAAAATTAAAAAGTAAGGATTACCTTTTATACAGATTCAATGAATTTAGTATGTGAAGGATGTTGATTTTAATTTGTCATGTGAGCCTACATATGTAATTAATTGACCAACATAGGATGGCATAGATCTTTTTTTTTTTTTTTTTTTGTTACCCAGGTATCCCAACTTACGCCGAACTGAAATGTACAAATGTCAAAATCATTTTTCAGTACATGTATATTCACTTAAAATAAAATTATATTATATTTTAATCTTATATAGATTTACATAAATAGACATATATAAAATAAAAACATACCACTGTAAATTTAGCCACTAATGTTTGTTTTCATTAAAAAATTTGGACCTTTTCATATATTTTTTTAAAATTTATAGTTGACTAAAACTCTAATAGTCATCAAATATTCGCTTCAACTAAACTTAAAATAGCAATAGAAGAAACATCATTAGAGCAAATACATACAAGCATAGCAATATATGAAAAAAAAAATTAAAAAGTAAGGATTACCTTTTATACAGATTCAATGAATTTAGTATGTGGAGGATGTTGATTTTAATTTGTCATGTGAGCCTACATAGGTAATTAATTGACCAACATAGGATGGCATATATCTTAACTATATGCTACCTTGTATCTCACTATAGTTTTAAGTATGAATTAAGTCCAAACAATAGGAATCGGCCTTCCCGATCATTGATAAAGAATGAATGATATATTAAAAGTTATCTTAAAATTAAACACGTTTAAAGTGATCAAATAAAAAATTAAAATTATTAGTCATTGAACATCTAATATGGTATGAGCCTAAATATGTATAGATGCCATATTTTGTTGGATTGTATTTTATGATGGACCAAAATACATATAAAAAGCTCCATCCAGGATTCGAACTCCCCACCCTGGGGTTGTAAGCCCAGCAATGCCCGTCCTTTGCCAACTTGGATGTGCCCCGGGGGGCAGGATGGCATATATCTTAACTATATGCTACCTTGTATCTCACTATAGTTTTAAGTATGAATTAAGTCCAAACAATAGGAGCCGGCCTTCCCGATCATTGATAAAGAATGAATGATATATTAAAAGTTATCTTAAAATTAAACATATTTAAAGTGATCAAATAAAAAATTAAAATTATTAGTCATTGAACATCTAATATGGTATGAGCCTAAATATGTATAGATGCCATATTTTGTTGGATTGTATTTCATGATGGACCAAAATACATATAAAAACAGTGAGCTGGCACTCGTTAGCCGCCTACTTGCAACTCGAACGACGGTGCTCAGCGCATTCTAGTTGCTAGGCTAGCTCTTCAAGTTATTGGCTGCTCGTTAGACGCGAGTCGCCAAGTTGGCGCTTGAGCGGCGTATATACCGTTTGATGGAACTTGATCCACGTATTCATCTAGATAGATTCAGAATTTTTTTAAAAAAAAAGTAACAATCAATTTCAAATTTTGTACAAATAGTTTCAGATATCTAATATTCTAATATAGATTAGTTGAAACAACATATTACCAAAGTAATATCTTTTTTGTAAATTGATTTATTTGGAATATTAGGACGATTTTGTCTACGTAATTCATACGGATATTGACTTATTCAAAGGAAAAACAATGTTTAGCCAAATTATATGCACACATGTGGTGATAAATATTTGATATTATAAAAAAAAAAAAAATTATGTGAACATTTAGTCGATTTCAAGATACACTTAATGTTTGACATAGTTTATTGTCATTACGTGATTAATATACCAAAAGTACCACGTACAAATTGATATTTATTTCCAAAAACTAAATGTCAATGTTGTGTTCGATCTTGTAAGATTGGGCGCTCCATTATTTAAATATATTGATTGTTTAATATGAATTCTCATGTGAATAGGTATTTTTTATTTTTTTATTCTCTATTCAGTTAATTCATCTGCTTTTACAATATCATCAACATCAACTTTATTTTTGTGCCTAATAGAACCAATTTTAAGGATTGGAAAAAGAACATTCATATCGTTCTTAACTGTATAGATCTAGACATTGCTTAGGGACTGAACAACTCATTACACTTATAAATAAAAGTTTTCCTGATGAAAAGCAGGACTAAGATAAATGGGATCGCTCAAATCACATGAGTCTTATGACCATAAAATATGGAATTTCAGAAACATTTAGGAGCAATGTATTTGATGATAAGGTAACTATTGTCAAAGAATTTTTTGAAAAAATTGAAAAGCCTTTGAGACACGATAAGGTTGAAACTATTACACTTCTCACGAACTTAGTTTTACTAAAATATCAGGGTAAAGGGAATATGAGAGAGTGCATTATGGAGACGTCTCATCTTCCTTCAAAACTAAATGCACTATAATTGGAGCTGTCTGATGATTTGTTTGTACATTTGGTTTTTCTTGCACAGTTCAACCAATTTAAGGTTAGTTACAACCGTTAAAAAGAGAAATGGACTCTTAACAAGCTTATCTCTTATTGTGTGAAAGAAGAAGAAAGGCTAATGTAAGAGAGAACTGAAAGTGCCCACTTAACAAATACCTCAAAGGACAAGTTCAAGAAAAGAAAGAATAAGGAAGCTACATCTAGTTCAGTGAAAAAATAAAAGTAAAAGCTTGAAAACGATGAATCATCTCACTATTACTTTTGTGGAAATTTGAGACACGTAAAAATGAATTGTACCAAATACCATGCTTGACTAGTAAAGAAAGATACACCTCTCACTTTAGTTTGTTTTAAGGCTAACTTAGTTTCAGTATCTAGATATACTAGTGGACTAATTTCGGTGCCCCTACTTATATAAATGTATCTATGCAAGGTTGTCTGAACAGTCGAAAGCCAAATGATACTGAAAGATTTATCTATGCGGGCGACAACAAATCAAATGAAGTTAAGGCTATAGTAACTTTTAGATTATTATTAAAAACTGATTTTTATTTGAATTTGAAAGAGACATTTATAATACCGTCTTTTGGACTAAATTTGATTTCTATTTCTGTATTGGACAAAGTCGATTATTTTTGTTTATTTGAAAATTATCAGTTTAATCTTTTTCTTAATCCATATGGTCTATACTTGCTTAATTCGCTTGCCTCGTATAATGAAACCTTACATATGAATTCATGTGATATTAAACATGAATTAATCAATGAAAAATTCACTTCGTTACGACACAAACGATTATATCACATCTCTTAAAAGATAATCGAAAAGCTTGTGTCAGAAGAATTCTTAATCCCCTCGATTTTTAAAGTTTAAGTGTTTATGTTAATTGCAATAAGGGAAAACTAATAAATATAAGGAGATTATGTATCAATAGGNAAACTAATAAATATAAGGAGATTATGTATCAATAGGATTTTGGACGTCTTAGAACTAATATATACGGATATCTGTGGGTCATTCACTTTGATTTTTTGGAATGGTCAACTGTCATTTATTACATTCATATACAATTTTTCTCATTATGGTTACATGTATCTCACTCATGAGAAATCTCTATCATTGGACATGTTCAAGACTTACAAAGTTGAGGCTAAAAATCAATTCAACAAATAATAAAACACATTGTTCTAACCGTGGAGATGAATACTACGGCAGATATAAAGTATCAAAAGAACAACGTCTAGGACATTTTGCTAAATACCTAGAGGAGTGCGAAATCGTCCCAAAGTACACCAAACCAGGATCCTCTAGCATGAATAATGCAACTAAGAGAGGAAACTGAACACTTAAAGATATGATAAGGAGTATCATTAGTCATTCCACCTTACTAAAATCTCTCTAGAGAGAAGCGCTAGATACTGCAGCTTACATTTTAAATAGAGTTCCAAGTAAAGTAACTATCAAAATCCTTTATGAGCTTTGGACAGACAAGAAGCCTAGATTAAAGCACTTGCACATTTGGGTTTCACGGGGTGCCTTTCTTCTTAGCACAAAAAGAAACACAGTGTGGCAGTAGTATACTCGGCTAGACTATTTTTCGCCTTTCTCTGTCGTTTCGGGACAAAAAAAAAGTTTGATTATAATTTATAGAAAGCTTGCAACA
>CAIGRN010082075.1:0-13781 GCA_903798345.1 Fraxinus anomala
CAAAAAGGAGGAAGCAAAAGATGTTGAAAAGTTGGTCAAAAGATATTTCAAATGTCTTGATGTAAATCCTATGTTGGTATTTATGGAGTTTGAACTTGTTACTTCTTCTATTTTATATGGAAATGACATTATTCAACATACTCTGGGGAATTTGTAACTTTCTCTAGTTATCATTTGAATGGGCAATACTCTTGTTACCAATTTAAATGCACTACTAACAGTTTACTGTTTCAACATAAGTGAAAGGGAGAAAAGCGTGCACATCTTTAATTCCAAGAGCTAACGCATAAAAAACTTCTATGATCAAAAGAAATTAAAAATGACATCCCACTTCAAGGAAATTTCATTCTTAGGTAATCAAAGCATAATCAATCGAACACAAAACATCAAAGAAAAAATAAATTTCTTAAAACACGATAGTCCAATCTTTAAGGATGCATGCATGTGACATAAATTGTCCTATTTATCAAACATCTTAAATTTAGAAATGCAAACAACAAAAACCAGATAAGCATTCCCACCTTTCCCACAAGAACCCCTGTGAACTTTAACTAGAAAATGGACGTTCACTTTCTTATGCCTTGGGCAAAAGGTAGTAGAAAGTCCTGATAATAAATTAAAATATTCTTGCAAATGCTAAAAGTAAGGAAGCTTCTTTAAGCATGACCCACATAACCTAATGAAAATAAGAAAGCAAATTATAATCAACTGTAGAATTTTCCATCAATTTGACCCTTCAAGATTATTGTAACTCTCACCTATCAATTATTTCATTGACTTCAACATTGGATTGCACAAATGAACTAAGTCTTTCATTAAGGTCTTCGATGCCATATTTTTGTTCAACATATATTATATTTAACTATATTAGTTCCATCTCTTTAGCCTCCAACGTGTCTCTGCGCAACGGAGACCCGTGTCTCCATGGGCCATGGAGACACAGATTTCTTGTCTCCGTGGTGCACAGAGACATGGGTCGTGTCTCCATTTTTTATTTTTGAGAAGTCAAGTGAAATAAGAATATGCTCTAATGTTCTCTCAACTCTGAGAAATGGATAAATATTAGTCTTAACATGATGAAACATTATGATGGATTCTAACATCAAATACTCAAATTAAAATGTCAAGCTGTCAATTCAAACAGGCTGATACATTACTCAATATAAACAACATGCATATAAACATTTCTGTAAAATATTATTATGAACATTAAATATGAAAGGCCCGAGAGAAACAAACATACCTTCTTATAGAAAAAATGACATCTCAAGAACTTCTATGGCTCTCTTTTTTCCCTTTCTTTCAATAACTCTAGATACAAGTTAATGACTTGCAAAGCAAGAATAGTGAAATCAGGGCAGACAAATGTCATCACAACTATCCTACTTTACCTTTGGTTGCTAACTAAAATCTTTTTCAATTTTCCCAACAAAACGCACACAAAAAAAAAAAAAAATAAATAAATAAATAAAGAAAAAAATTACCTCATATTTAACCATGCACCTGGTTTCAAACACTGCAATTTTTCACTAGTGATATGAATATTAGAATTCTTATGACTCGCCAAGACCTTTCTCCTGCATAAATCGAGCAACAACAAAATGCACAACAATTGAATTGCATTGCATTGATACACATAAATCGAATTCAATTAAAGATGAAGTATTACAACAAAAGATACCTATTGAAATTAAACAAAGCCCAAGCAACCTCAGCCTCTTCCTCCATAGTAATAGGCATAAAACATTCCTTGGACACATGTTGCAAGTCAATGAAACTCATTATACGAAAATAAATAAAACGAACAATTACACTCAGATATAGTATAATCCTGAGGGTGTGATTTCAGAAAAATATCACCTTATTAGTTTCTTCCACTTTCTTTCGAGGCCGAAGTTTCAATAATTATTTTGAGCAATCTCTTTCTCAATCTCATATGTCACAATGAGAACTTCGAACCCCGTAAAAAAAAAAAGGAATTGGGATCGTNTTCAGAAAAATATCACCTTATTAGTTTCTTCCACTTTCTTCTGAGGCCGAAGTTTCAATCATTATTTTGAGCAATCTCTTTCTCAATCTCATATGTCACAATGAGAACTTCGAACCCTGCATAAAAAATAAAAAAAAAGGTCTTGGGATCGTCAAACGAAAATTTCTTGACAAAATTAAGTAGAGAGAAGAACGCAGGGAGAAGAAGAAGAAGAAGAAATAAGATATGGGTTAATGTGGAGAATAGAGGAATAAAAATGTATGGTTGGTTGATTGGAAAAATGGAGAAAGAACAATGGTGTGCCAAATTTGTGGGGGAAATGGAGAAAACAAAGCGTGTGGGGGAAACAGCGAATTTTTTTTTGAATTTTTACGATGATAGGAAATCGCGACACGTGGCATGCCAATGTTTTACCTCTTTTATATTATAGTGATATAGTGTTGTGCTATTTGCGTCAAAGTTCCGAATTTTCCAATATCTAGTCGAGCCCATTTAGAGTGGCCCGGTTTAAGACCCGAAACTCCCAATGTCTAAACCCATCCACCAGTAAATTTGGCCACTCGATTTCTCGGTTCGAAGTTCGAACCATCCGTTCGGTTCACCGGAAAAGGAGACGAAAAACAGTGGCCATGGCGGAGATCACCCCCACAGGAGGCGATGTTCCTCCCAACATGACTATTTACATTAACAACCTCAATGAAAAAATCAAGCTTGATGGTATTATGCATACTTCTGTGTATACTTACAATTTTACATGCAAATAGATTCAATGGAATATCTTTTTGTGAGTATTTGTGAATGTATTATGTTTTATAGATAATTTTTTCTATTCAGAACTGAAGAAATCGCTTCACGCGGTGTTTTCGCAATTTGGGAAAATTATGGAGGTTTTAGCATTCAAAACCCTAAAACACAAGGGGCAAGCTTGGGTGATTTTCGAGGAGGTTTCTTCTGCCACCAATGCACTTCGACAGATGCAGGGATTCCCGTTCTACGACAAGCCAATGGTAGAATGTTCCTCACTTTGATAGTCTTCTTTTTTTTTCGGGGAATTTTTTTTACCTTATTATTTTGGAAAATTGATCGCTTAGTTATAGTAGCTGACCTGAATGTTAGTTTGGTAGATTATGCTAATTTTCTTTCCTGTTCGAGTCCAATGTTGCCAACTGAATACTATGGTTTTCCTCATTTAACTGTGGTTTGTACCAGAATACCATTATGTGGTGGATAATCTTACATGTTATCTACAAACTTGATGTCACAATGCGATCATTGAATTCTCATTAGTCATTACAAGACAATGCACTGATAAGTGAAACTCCTCCCCACCAGAACAGCAAAAAGAAGTTTACATTATTTGAAATGTAGAGGTAGAATAATTAGGCATGAAATTTATCATTCTTCTAAATTTTTATTTGCGTGATTTTATAACACCTCTTGCTTACACAAAGGTTCATTTAAACCGGCTAAGAACCACGATGACCTTTTGCAGCAGTGATCTGTGATGCATTATGTATTCTATATTACAGTTAGTAATTTGCATAAAAATTGGTGCAAGATCCCTTCCAAGATTATATTCCGCCATCCCTAAGCACATGGAAAAGATGAAGAATCTTTCTTGAGGTGCATTGTAAATTTTTTTTGGTTTAGATGGCAGTTGCATATTATTAAAGCAAAAGTAGATAAATAAGAGTTGAACATATTTCTGATTTGGGATTGGTAGTGCATATTGAAGGTAAAATCTGGTGGGCACAGATTTAGATGGTTTGTCTTGTGTAAACTGTATCCTTGTGGTATTATTTGTGTTTCTTTTGTGGTTGTAAACTTCTACAAGAAGTGAAAATCCATCTCATGCGGTGATGTAAAATTAAACTATGGGATCTCCTTCAACAGCTTTCGGTGTTTGCTAAATGATGAATTAGCACTTTCTATCATTTGTCATTTTTATATGTGGATCCATGCGTAATTTGTGTGATGGTTCGATTTCTAATGAGAGAATGAGATTGTAGCTGACAATGAACTTGATGAGTGCCATTGGGGTTCATTGCTTTACTTTCTTGTTGTTTTTTTTTTTTTTTTTAAATAATGGTTGCATTATTTTATTTTGTACTAATCATCCACCTTTTTTACCAAATCAGTTTGGGTGTGTAACATAACTATTGTTTCCCGTCTTTAATGGCACTATTGTACGCATGTGGGGCCTCTCTTTTTCTAATTTAAAAAAAAAAATATATATATATATATATATATTTTTTTTTGGGTTTATCACAGCGGATACAATATGCAAAGACAAAATCTGATATCATCGCAAAGGCGGATGGTACATTTGTACCTCGAGAAAAAAGAAAGAAGCATGATGACAGAGGTAAAGTATCTTTCTTTGGTACATGTTATGTTGAAACTCGCAAGTGTACGTAATTGTTGTGCAAGTAATAGAAATAGTGAGTTTCGAGTTTATCGTTTCCATAAGGAATAAGGTTTAAAATATAGTTTAATAGTTAGTACTAAATTCGAGTAAGTAGTGACAGCAAAAGAGTGATCTTGTGGTTGTTTATACTACTTCTAATCTATACTAATAAAATAAGTAAATTGTGGTTTTATCAAATCTGAATGCTTGTATTGGATTCATGATTCTCCCTATTTCCATCTATTTCAATTATAAATTAATAATCTAGTTAATTTCATGCATTTTTGACAACCAATGATGCTAATATATTAAATGCTCTTTCCAAGATATACCAACCTATGATTAATACTACCCGATCTTATTTTTAGTCCGAATTCATATGAAAATCATGCATTTAGTTTAGGTTATCTACATGATTGCACATTTCATATATATTATTCCTAATACCTATTATCCGTGTGTTGATTTTATCATATTCTAAACTTATTGTGAGTATTTCTACACCACAACAAGTAATTAACTATTCAATTGATGGCCAAACAATTAAATAATGCAATAAGAATGTAAAATCAATCAAGAAATAACAGGAAATACCTAAATTAAAGTCTTAAATTGAAATAAACAAAAATAAGGTTCCTTAATCATCCAATACAATAGAAGAACTTAGCCAATCATTCTAATAATTAAATTATTCAAGAATTTATAGTATCACCCGGATCAAGAAAAGATGGAAAGAATTTTGGATGGATAATCTTCAAGAATCTTGCACAATTCCCTTGATGTTGATGATTTAGCCTCGTTCTTCGCCTCCAAAATATGTTGAATCTATAAATTTTTAGGTTTAGGGAGGTCTTCTCACATTCTGGTTGAGTTTTGATATATAAAGAATGTGAAAAAGATTGTATTGAATTGTTACCAAAACAAAAATAAGGAAAATCAGATTTTTTCCATTTTTACAATAAGATGCGCCCCTAGGCATATCCAGGACGTGCGCCTGGCCTGTTTGGTGCCCCTTTTTTAGTTGAGGTGTGTTCCTCAGCTGCCGTAGGCGAGGGCGCATGCCTTGATCTCTCTGACGAGGTAATTTTCATTATTTTTATTATAACTTTCTCTCCCGATATCTGATTAAGGTGACTCAAAATGTTTTGAAAAGGTAACTCAAAGGGCTACAATTCTTCTAGAATAACATTTTTCCAATTCAAATGTTTGCTATGCCAAAAATGGGTTGCAATCTAGGACTAAAAATCCGAAGCATAATTTTTTCCCGCTGAAAATTGATATTTGATAATACTTTGACTATATGTCATTCATTTGACTTTTTTCCTTATCCAATTGACCCTAACACGCTCAAATCTTCATTATGAGATCCGATACAACTTTTATGTATTTGCACTTTGATCCCTAAACTTTGGATTTGCTTCATTTTAGCCCATTTCCTTTCTTTCTTCCAATTTTCATCCAAACATGAGTTTTTCCTAATAAAAGCAATAAATAACAAATTAGGTACTAATCTGTCCAAAGAATATTAAAATATTATCATTCAGGACCCCGAATAAGTGTATAAACTACACTTATCAGTACACGTCTCCAATCAATATAGAAACTATGTAACTATTCTTCAATGAAAATAACACATGTTATTTGCTATCATAAATGTTACAGAAAATGTGGATCCGCTGAGACAATGCCAATTGATTTTCAAATCCGCTTTAAGATTTGTTGTCTTTTATATACTTGTTTTCGCCCACGCGCATCAGCTTGGAGGATGTAATTGCACGGTGATGTGAAAACCAGATTAATTAAAAGTGCCTCTTAGATTGGCATCTGGGGAGTTGTGCATGTCAGTTTTTGTATTTCTTTCTTCTATTTTATTTTATTTTATTGTGCACCATGGATGGTGGGAAGAAATAATTTGCTACAGGAAACTGTATCTAGAAATATGAATGTGCTGAAGAAATATCATGGATACTATCTAGTGGAAGACTTGATTTAATTCTTTCATATAATTAGTTTCTCTACATTTTTGTTGCGTTGTAAGTTATTCTTTGGTTGAGATGTGAAAAACTGGGCTGGTTTACTTGACTCTTTAATTTTCACCTTCTTGCTGGGGGAGTGGGGGAGCATTTCATATTATTCTGAAGGTTTTACATGAGTATAATCTACAGAGAGCAAATATAGGCAGGTCGGTGGTTTGACCATACAACTTTAAAATGAGATAGCAGTTCTTGATTCTATCTATAGTAAGGTGTTTGTGCCAACTACAGTGAAAAAATGATTTGATAACAGAATACTACTGCGCTAACTAGTCAAAACCAATAAATGGAATGGGAAATCATGTAATTTGTAGTACTGGTTCAAATCCTTTGCATGAAGAGATGTGTCGATCTATGAATTAATTGGAGCAATCTCTTAAGTTTTTGCTTCAATTTGTCAACGCTGGTCTGCACTGTTGTAAGTTGTAACCTACGTGTGTGTGCATCACTTTCAAACGTGTAGGTATACTGTATACGTATAAGCTGGACTTTTTGGGTGTGTATGACATGCATATGGTTCTTGGAGTTATCCTGTCATTACATGTATACAAACGCTGATGTCTTTCCAACATACAAGATTTTGGGGATCCTTGTGTTACTACTTGCGCATACATTTGCAGAAATATTGTTAATAATACTGCAGACATAGTAGAAAACTTCAGGTTGTAAAACTTTATCATGGCATACCATTGTTAATGTTCCCAAAACTCAATTTCTGGAACAAGGACATAAAAGTAGCATTTTGTTATATTTGAGAAAAGAAATGCGGACAACTTGAGATGCTATTCTGCATCTGGTTCATGAATTATTTTCACATTTATAATCTCTCTTTTTTGAACTACATTTCTCTCTTGTGCTACAGGGAGAAAGAAAAAGGAGCAACATGATGCTTCGAATGCTGCCTATGCTGGTGCCTATGGTGCAGCTCCTCCTGTAAGCATAGCTCAAGGATAACATCCCTGAATTTTTATGAATATCGAAATGAACTTTGTTGAAATTGAATGTTCCCATTATTACAATAACATAATTCAGTTAGGCCATCAGCTATTCCCAGTGTAGTTTTGGCAGGTTTTAAAAAGGTTCTTGGTTTTAGGTGGTATGTCATATGATGTTAGTTTGTAGAACCAGGGAACACATAGTGATATATGAAATGGAAAAATGGGAAAGTGTAGAAGTACATATATGAACTGAAGTGATATTTGTGAATCCCCTGTAACTGTCGTGTATTTCTACAGTAGAAATTCATTAAAAAAGGCAAATTTATCCCTGATATATTTCCTTCTTCGTGAGCAGAAGTTTTGTTGCATTTAGAGGTTAGACTTCTATGGGCCCCAGGACCTCTATAACCATTTTGCCCCATGAACAGGTTAAAAGAATCTCGTGATGCTAGAATGCTAGAATCCTGAAGGAAAATTTAATATGAGTGAGCAACAAAAAAGGTGAAATGTTATTTTTCCTGCACGGGGTAGTGGTCCCAAAAAATCTGCCTGTGAATTGTAAATTCACGAAGTCTGTTAAAATTCGTTACCATTGGGTTCTTATCAAGATTGGTTCATGAATAAAGCGCGCCTAGCTTGACACATTCTTAAGCTTCTTAATAAAAGTTAATTATATTAACTAGAGCTATGCTCGCAAGCATCATGTTACCATAGAATGAATCAAAAGCTGTTCAATCCAGAAAAAGCTTGTTTAAGATTGACTCCTGGAATAATATTGGTATTATAGAATAAGGTCAAGCTTGATTTAGGACATGTTTTTGAAAAATTAAGATCGAGCTATGTAATGCTAAACTTGATCCAACTCATATTTGCTTTATTCTACCATTATTGTTGTTAAACTTCTGTCCTGTACCAGTTTTCCCATTACCGGTTTTTATTGTCCTATATGAAGTTGGTGTTGTATGTTTAATTCTCTGCTTTTATTTATAATTGTTTTTTAAGCAAACTTAACAGTAAGGCTTCTCTCTCCAAATGTTGCAGCTGTCTCAAATACCATATATGGGCGCTAAAGCTGCTGTCCCGGAGGCTCCAGCTCCACCAAATAACATTTTATTTGTTCAGAATCTTCCTCACCAGTCGACCCCAACGATGCTGCAAATGCTTTTCTGTCAATATCCTGGATTCAAGGAAGTTAGAATGGTGGAAGCAAAACCAGGAATTGCTTTTGTAGAATACGAAAATGAGATGCAATCAACTGTAGCAATGCAGGGACTTCAAGGATTTAAGATAACCCAAGACAATCCTATGTTGATTACCTATGCAAAGAAGTAGACCATGGTTTTGTACTTCTTTTGCTCTAGAGAAATAGAGAATGGTTTCTCTGCCGATTTACTCATTATCATCGACAGCTATCCAGTAATAGTGCCTGTGTGTGATCCATCAAGGTCTTGTAGAAGTTCCTTTCTCTGGTTATTACAATGCTTAACAATGACTGTTCGTCTTTGATATTTACATATAGCACGCTTTTCTTTGTTGAATTACATAAAAGGTTAGTACAACTTGTGCAATGTGCATTGCGCTGCAGTGTGTGCATCTTAATGCAGGCGTCTTAATGAATGCTCTTGACTAAATGGATTTGCACCAAAAATTAGAAAGAAAAAGATATTACACCAAGGCTGAACAGTTTTCTTTCCTTTTCTCCAGAGGCATAACAGAATTTCTTTGATACATGCAGGTTATAAAACACGAACCTTCAACTGTCAAAACTTAAGGAGATTTAACGTATTAATGATTGCTATAAATTGTCTTCTTTCCCTCAAAATCAGTTTACCATCTGAACTTCAAAATAGATATATTAGGTTACCATTTGAGTTGAAAAACAAATACTAGAGCAGAAAATACACCTCCAAGTTATGAAGGGAATCAACGGTTCAATCAGAATTTAGACATCTTTCTAGTTACACTCTTTCCAACTCAGTTTTGTGTTTGTGCAGTTGCTCTTTCAACTCCTCCCTCCACCCTTGGATCAGTCTCTCTTGCTTACTAATTAGCTCAGTCTTTAATTTTAACTCTTCTTCCATAATAGCAATCTCCTGCGAAAAATGTGACATTAAAATCCGGATCAATCATAGGATATGAAGAGAGTAATAAGCAACATGTCGATATGGATATATCTGCAGTTTACCTTCTGAAGGGTTTCTGCTCTGGTGGGCTGATCCTCGCGTTGTAGACCAATAAAATAAAGCTGAAGCTTTTTGGCTGCCTCCATAAAGTCTCTAGCATGTCTCTCCACATCAACTGAAGCAAACCAAATATGTTATGTCTTTCACTTTTTCTTTTCTGTTTCATTCATTAATTGGTGAAGAAAGGCCAAACAAACAGATGTATATAACTATAATTCCATTTCATGAGACAATCACCCAGCCACAAATAAAATTACACGTTTCGTCAAAGAATGAATGAGGATGCAGACAAGTTAAAATAACTTCCAGAGGAGCTTAGAAGATAATCTAAATTCGATACATGAACGGAAATGTTAAAAAGAAATTACTTTAAATTTAGACCTCACAGCAGGTTGACTAATAAGAATCCAAGTCCTTATTCGAGTTTGTCAATCAGTGCAGCACAACAACTGCAAGTAACACCCGTGCAATGTATGACTTTAGGTTCTTCCACTAAATTGGGAAGTAAAAAGCTCATACTAGAGTTAAATTTCTTTGGAGAACTAATATTATCAAAATCCCAGTTCATATAGTGAAAAACCACCTGCCTCGAAAACGATTTTAAGGGGAAAGAATGGGTGCCGAATATTTCGACCAATGCAAAGAATAACTAAAAGATTAAGCCCCATTTTTTAAAATTCATGTTCCCCTAAACTCATTTTTAACCACACATTCTTCTAATAAAATAACTCTGCAAGTAAACCCAAACATTCCCTAATTTTTAATCACACATTCTCCAAAAAAATTCACATTTTACAAAATCTATTATCAAGAAATGGGACTCAAACAGGATCTAAGTGAATTAATTGTGCACAATTTACGTTATGGGTAAAGTCATGATCTACTTAAGATGGCAATATGATTAGATGAAATTGAAAACAAGCAAGCAAAAACACATCATATAATGATTCGCTCTACATGCAAGAGCTACTTCCACTCGTTATTCCAGGTTTCACCATAACAGAGAAGAGGATAAAGTTTTCCTCATGCCTCTTGCGCACCATAACAATCCCTTAAAAATCCTTTATATATCATGAATATTGGGCCAATTAGTACATGCATAAAGTACCTAATATCTCTCTAATATAAAATATTCCCATGAGCTTATAGCCCTTGAACTCCTCATTCAGAGGTGCTTATCTCCCTATGACCACCTCGTCAAAATGATATCTTGAGAATATAATTAGGTTCTAGACAGTCCAACAATTTACTGTTTTCTTGTTTTTCAATTTTGATTCGCATTTCCCCTTTCCCATATCCGAGAAACTCCTTTCTTCATGCCAATTCGCAAAAGCAGTACTAAAAAATAACAGAAAAAATATAACATACTCTGGTGAGAAGGATGGGGAGAACGGTCGATTGCTTGGAGTTCTCTCGCAGGTAAGCACGGTAGCAAAGCAGCCTCCAATGCTACCACATAAGAGATCATGTCCTCCTTTGCTGCAGGAGGAGACTGCAATTGTGCGTCATGCTGCGGCTCATTAAACTGTCTTTCAGCCATGTCAATCTTTACAAAATTATCGATTAGAAATCAGAAACTGTGGAAAATACAAGGCAGAATGGATTAAGTCATATGGACTATAGTAGCAAAACAAAAGCCACACACATTTTCAATTTAATCTATGTTGATAGAAGTAAGGAAAGGGGGATTTCACCGATCATGTATAATGCATTACACTGAGAAAGGGTTAAAAATGGACAATATTCTCCAAGAAAATCATATTAGTAGTAGAACAATCACTTAGAAGATTTAACAAACACGTGAAGTGCACTGCAAAATTAAGGAGAAAATACCAAAACAGAAGATCCAAACAAATATGAAAAACCAGCACAAACACTCCCTTAATCCCACAGGCGTAATCCATCTTAATTGATATTTTTGAACATTTTAATTTTTCGGGAGAGAAGGTAAACATACTGAAGATTTGAAAAGTATATTTCTGAATTTCAAGACCGTACGAGAGAGATTCCTCTTATTCCAACCAACGTTAAGGCTAACTACGTGTGCGTAAGGGAGAGATGGACCGGTTTTCAAATCCTACTAATTGCTCATTGAAATTGACCTGCGATGCAAGTTATATTTCAGAACTCAAAAGGGTACTTTTTCCCGCAGGTTGTTGCTCAATTTCCATAACGTTGGGCACATTTCATATTTACGAATAAAATTTATGAAAAAGTGGGGGGTTTTTTTTTTAAGAATGTATTATTATTAAGTAGGAAAAAATTAGCTGTAAATTATTTTATTAAAATAATATATAATTAAAAATGAGTGTGATAAATGAATTTTAAATAATTTATACCAAACAAGTGTTAAATGAAAATTAAACAACCAATCATTTGCTTAAATTATAGGAGTTAAAAAACAAAAAAAAACTCTTAGAACCAATGCCATAATTGGATCGGACTAACAAGTTTAATAGATAGCCTACCACAAATCGATTCGATCACTATCAATAACCCCAATAACAAAACAGCCGTGCTATAAAGACACGTGCATTTTAATCGAAATCGAACCTCTCGAATTGAAAACGTAAATTTCGATTCGGTTCCAAAATAAATAAATTAGAGAATCGAAATCGAGAATTGATGGGTCCGATCTATTCTTAATTTCTACACTAGAGTCGTGGGTATTCGAATTGAACCAATTTTTATATAGTTTTTTTAATTTATAATTTATAGGTTGTGTAAAAAAAATACAAAACTTTAAAATCCTTGTCTAGATAGTAATTTGTCTAAAACTCTAAACTTTAATCTCGAAAAATCAAAACTGACTCCTACTTTTTTGCCCCTTACCTCACATCAGATTGTTGCATTTTAGAGGTTAATACATTTTAATACTTTCAATTTGAGATTTCTATGAATCAAAAAGTTCAAGTTAAGTTATCGTGTAAGTTGATGAATCAAACCGTTCATTTTTTACAATTCGAACTTTTTACTTTTTTTTCATTGCTTACAAAGTTAAGTGATTTTTTAATTTTTTTTATAACGTTTGACAATTGAACTTGATATATTCATAGCTTACACTATGGTGTACGCTTTTTATTATCTTGAGTTCGTCTCTTTTGAAATATAATTTTTCATTTTTTATTCAAACAGAGTGAGTTCAATATGTGGACTACAATTTCTTAATGCTATTTAGTTATGTATTTAATTAGTATATTTTATGTCAATTCGTTTTAAGAGTAAAATAATTTAAGCATTGTACATAATAAATTATAAGCTCTAGCATGTCTCATTTATGGATATAATAAGATTTATTAAGAAAAAAAATTTTCTTATCAAACTGTAATTTAATTTTTATGTTTTAATTTTCTCTTTTATCGTGATTTTTAATCTCCACTATTTTGCATCTTAAAAATTTCTTAGCTGAATTCTCTCTCTTGTACAAAGATTGTCAAATAGTAGCGTGTAGAATATATGTATTGAAAGAACATATATGGAAATATTTATTAAATGTATATAAAAAATGTTATGTGCAGAACCGAACTTGAACCGACGATTTGGGTTTGGGTTTGGATTTGGTTCCAATAATTAAAATAACACGAATGATTTCATTTACGAAATACTTGAAGTATAATTGGTGGTTCCAAATAATGAAATAACCAAATCAACCCACTTGACGCTCCGGCCAGTGCTATATGTACATTACAATTTATAGATTTATTTATCAACAGATAATGTGGTGAGATTTCTTTACCAAAAAAAAGGAAATTTTTTTTTTCCCACCTTCTTTAATATTCAATCCAACTTGATCTTTCAGCACTTAAACCTATAACTTTTTCGGGTTAATGTGCAGCTCGATTTTGAAAACGCTAAGACTTTGTTCTTTCCTTGGACAATCGAAAATCCTTAGTTCAAATGGATAACAGGCCCTATAAAAGATTATATAGATATGTTTAAGAAATAAACTGAGACCAACATAATACATTTTTAGGGTTAGGATTTGGGGATTATTAATCATTTTGATAGAAAAACGTAATTTAACTAATGGAACACAATATCGTCTTTCCTGTAAAAAAATTAGGAGATGATCTTAGGCTTGAGATTTTCCTTCGGGGTGTCACTACTCTTGATTACGTTTACTCTTTAGCTCGAGATTATGAGTTGATTATTGGTACTCGATATAAAAAGCATGGTGACAACCATACACCCAACTCATCCGCGCCGCATCCTCTTAAGTCTATTAGGAGA
>CAIGRN010082086.1:0-13920 GCA_903798345.1 Fraxinus anomala
GTTTACACATCTGCCAGCGTGGCATATCTGTCAACGTGGCAATTATCGATGCCTTGAAATTTTGACGAGGTGGTAACGATGGTAACAGAAAATATGGTTCGTGTCAAAACTTGCTCCGAATCTTAGTTTTATACTTTCAGATTTAAATCATATTCAAAAGAATATATAAATAAGTAAATTAGCTGGTAAATAAAGATATTTAATATATATCCTCTCCTGTCTTGTCACCATCCCTATGGTTTTCTTCTTTTTGGTTTGTAGTGTTGAACTTTGGTCTATAAGCAAATGCTTGAAAAGCAAATTTATTATGTTATTTATTTTTATTTTTTTGAAAGCCAAATTTGATATGTTTTTCACTAGGAGTACATGGTGTGACTTTGAGTTGGATTATTCTAAGCTCGATCTATTTGGAGAGGTAGTTTTGGTTGTGTCTCATGGCATTTTCAACTTGGCAATGATAATGTGTGTGGGCAAGTCCACATGTTACCCGATTTACATCTCTATCTAAAAGGATGAAACTAAAGTTTGACTCAGCAAACTTTATATTTCGTATGTATCATTAGAAGTAGTTTTAGTTTAAGAAAATTAAAGACAAACAGGCTGCAATATTGGGTTGTAGATAAAATTCATTCGAGACCAATTATGGACTTGATTGTGTACGTACTCATTAGACATAAATGTCATGCATGTAGACACAAGTCTTTCAACTTGCGTGTCACCTAGATGGCAATTCATATAATGCATTAGAGATGCTCTAAATGCACCACTTTTGGACATAGCCATTCGACTTTTTTAGTAGTCTCAAACCTTTTTGAAGAGCAACGTGTTATGCCACGATGGTTTTAAGTACTACGAAAAATTAAATCTAGATGAATATAGACGTTTCATATAACAACAATAACAACAACAATAATAATAATAGACCAATGAGATGAGCTAATCATAAACAGTTTTATCCACCCAATATTTCTGTTTCAATAGTACAATCTTTAAGTTTGATTCATTAAATTCTCCCCAAGGTTTTGTTTGGTGCGTCAAATTTTACATGCTAAAGGTCCCCAACTTTTACTCATTGTCTTACTTATGTTCTCAACTTTTTTATTTTCATTCTTAACCTTACTTTTTAATTAATTAACACATTTTGTCCCTATTGATGATTTCTGTTAAAATATTCTATTAGTGTGCTTTGAAATGAGGGTTTGTCAAACTTTTGTATTTGTAATTTTTTTTGCTTATTTAAAAATTTGAGGGACATTAAGTTTTTCATGTCCCTTAACAGATTTTATGGATGAAAACCGTCATCAAGGATAACATATGTTAATGAAATGTTCATGATAAGAATTTTACAAAAGAGCTGAGGACTTATGTATGATAATGAGCACAAGTTAGGGACCGTCGTTACAATTAAACCGTGGTAAAACAAATAAAAATTGTAATGTGAATATAATTATTCATAAGCCCCTGTTTGTTGTGCATTATTTGCCTGACAAAATGAGAATTGTGACCGTTAAGATTCCACTTCAGCCACTTTTTTTGAATTTTCATCTTTATGGTGGGGCACAGGTTGGCCCACCAACGGTCAAAAAAATTCTAAGAATGAAGGGAAAAATGGCAAACAAACAGGGGCTTAGGTTTCATAACGATTTTTTAAACAATAATAATCTAGATATAAAGATGGCCTAAATGCAAAAGTTCTATACATATGTTCAAGTGAGGTGAACAAGGTTGAAAAGTAACTAACTAAATTTCTTAGTAGGTTATCAAATATGAGTTTTGGACTATATTTTCTAAAAGAGATGGAACATTTTTTTGTTTAGATTTCTTTATTGAATTTGCTCGCATTGTTTTATTTATTTATTTATTTTTTAGTAAAACGCTGAGACACTATTTCTATTAAACTCAAGATCTTTTCTCTCTTTGATCTTATTGTCAGACCCATGTGTAAAAAAACTAATTTTACATTTATTTGCAAATTTATAATAAATTTCTATACATTGATTATGAGTATTTGTTGTTTAATTGTTATATGTGATATAACAGAAAATATTTGTGTAACATTGTAGAAAAAACATGCTCGTTGAATGTTATCCATCAGCGAAGCAGTAACCTTAAGAAAATAAGTAGGTGCAATGCAATGAAAGCTTCGCATATGAGAAAGGCATGAAAAATGATGGTTAATCCTCGTTTGATCACCTAATGCAGGTCTAGGCGCCAAAAGACACACACATTTTTTTTTCTATTTTTAAGGTTAAATAAACTACTTAAAAATGAAGAGTTAATAAATAGAAATTTAGAAAATAGAAACACATTAACAAAGATGATTTGCAGGCATAAGGGAGCCGGAGAAAATTTATTTTGTGTTGGATCACACGAATAATGAGTTAGATAAAGAAAATGAGATCGAGCCCAATAAAGAGTTAGACAAGAGTTATACTATTGTTTTATCTGCATGGTTTAGATGTAGGAATTATTAAGTAAATGTAGTATTTATGATTTCGAAACTTATTCTTTTCTTGGAACTTAAAGTACATATGAAGTTCCTGCAAATATGATGAAGAAAATGAGATTGAGCCCAATAAAGAGTTAGAGAAGAGTTGTACTATGGTTTTATCTACATGGTTTAGATGTATGAATTATTAAGTAAATGTAGTATTTCGAGATTCATTCTTTTCTTGGAACTAAAAGTACATATGAAGTTCCTGCAAATCTATTATGATTAGTTTGTTTGCTATAACTCATTTTAATTGCACGCACCTGGGTAACAGACTTACTTAGATTTTAATTTTAAAAGCATGTATTATTTTATTTATTTAATGGTCTTAAAATAATTAAAATATTATTCAAAATAGATAATCACATTTTTTAAAGACCATCAAAGTCCTAGCGGGGTTATGATGCGTCCACCTTAACCTGATCAGGAGGACCTGGCTACATTACCTCCAAAATATACATCAAGAGAAAGAGAGAAATTCGGAGAGAAATAGGATAGAAGTACTATTTCGATTACAATGGTATCTGTCAGGGATAAAATCCCACATCGAATAAACATGAAAATATAGATCAATTTATAAGAGTTTTGACTACTCTTTTTAGTAAGATTGACATTTTAAAATGAAACTCTAAATCTTAACATAGTATTAGAGTCCATTAAGCTCCAACAAGTAATTCGATCCGATTAAGACTAAAAAAAAATTAAGTACGCGAATTTCAAGATTTGTATGCTCAAACGAGCCACAATCTTGTGGGGGCATGTTAGGGATAAAATTCCACATCGAATAAAGATGAAAATATAGACCAATTTATAAAAGTTTGAGCTACTCCTCTTAACAAGGTTGATCTTTTAAGATGAAACCCCAAATCTTAACAATATCTACAAACTAGAAAGAGATACATTGAAAAGTTATTTAATTAGGACATGAGAAATCTCCTCATAGTCTAGTATGATAAGTCCAAGCAATTTTCTATTTGAAGAGGAGGGCAAATATGTTATCTAATAGCCAAAATGGAGGAAAAGGCGAGAATTACAATACAATTGGATTAATGCTGGGGATAGTTTATGCTAAAAATGGGTCAAGGATATATTTATTACATTTCGCAAAGGTTGGGAAGAAAAGTGCAAACTTTCCGTTTAACTAATTAGCACATTTTGTCAGCAATGATGATTTTTGTCAAAATATTCTAATAGTGTGCTTAAAAACGAGGGTAAAATATTTGTCAAATTTTTATTTTTTTAATTTATGAATTTGTGGAGCAAATAAATCTTTTATGCCCCTTAACAGATCTTCCTGATGAAAAACACAATAAGGGATAAGATATGCTAGTTAAAAAAAATGTTGAAGATAATAATGTGATAAAAAATTGAGGATATAAGTACGATAATGAGCAAAAATTAGGATCTTCATTACAATTAAACTTTGATGCGATAAATAAAAATTATGGCGTGAATATAATTATCCATATATGTTTTAGTTTTTAAGTTTCATAATGATTTTTTTTTTTTAATATCATGTCGTTGACACGAACTGTTTTCATAAATGGATGGTGAATATATTTAAACTCTAGATCTTTGCTTACTTTGATACTATTATTAGGCCAATGAGTGTAAAAACTATTTTTTCAATTTATTTGCAGATTTATAATAAATTTCTTATACATTGTTTATGAGTATTTGATATATGTGATATCACATAAAATATTTGTGTAACATTTAAGAAAAAAATCACGTTAATAGAATTTTACTCCATCAACGAATCACTAACGTTAAGAAAATAGTATGTGCAATGCAAAGAGTTTAGGGAAAATTATACAGTAGCCGGTATTTGAAGATTACTTTTCATAAATCAGGTGCAAACTTTAATTAATCATAAATCAGGTAATAATTATATATTTTAATATTAATATTAATATTACAATTAATCAAAATCACCCCATTCGTCCCAAACCCTAATCATTTTTCATCTCTCTCTCTCTCTCCTTCCCTTCTTTCTATCTGCTCTCCCTTCTCTCACCCGTCTTCTCCTTCTCTCTCAACAGTAGTGGCACCGCCCTGCGCACCGACGCTACCACCGAAAGACCCCACCAAGGGTGCCGCGGCTTGATGCTCAAGACGAAACCACCGCCTCCTCACCTCCTGCTACCGTGTTTGGTGTCCCTGCAAGAATGGTGCCGTCTACAAGAAGTCCTCCGGCGATTCTTCTATCCATAGCCTGGTCGAAGAGGTAGATCATGAGCTGATTCCACAAGAAGTCCTCCGGCGATTCAATCGCTGCAAGAAAGGTCCACCGGTATGGGCTCATCAATCTGAGCATCAACTAATTTGGAAATCAGTGACTGTGTGACCTATAAATTTTGATCTGTAACCAACTAATTTTGAAATCTGTGACCAATAAATTAATTGTGACCTAGAAATTTTTTGAAATATGACCGTAAAATAATTTGTGACGTATAAAAAATAATATGTGACTATCTAAATTGTGAATCTGTGATCATATTGTATAAATTTTTAGAATCAGTGTAGTCGCCGAAACGATCACCGAAATAGTCGCCGGAGTCAGAGAAACCGCCGGAATAGTCCCCGAAATGATAGGGGTGGTGGAGGTGGGTGAGTTAATTATATTATATTAGAATTAAATATTTAATAAATTTATTTAATAATTAATTAATAAATAAAAATTTGATTTTTGCATTAATTAAATTTAAAGTTTGATTTTTGAATTGTACATAGTTAATCTCTTAGTTGTGAATTTTTCCGAAGAGTTTATGCAAATGTTCTAAAAGGCTGGAAGATGCGGGCTCTAGATATGAGGCAGGAGGAAAAAGTTCCGCATGTGAGGAAGACGTAAAAAAAGATAGTCAACCCTATTTTGATTACCTAATGTGGGTCTAGGCTACCAAAGACCTGAACATGTTATTTTTTAAATTTTTTTGTTATTTTTTATTTTTAATGTTAAATAAAATACTTAAATAAAAATGAATAGTTAATAAATAGAAATCCAGAAAGTAAAAACTCACAAATCGAAACACATCCTTTAACAAAAATGAATTTTTAAGGCATAAGGGAGCTCGAGGAAAATGATTTTGTGTTGGATCAAACGGATATTGAGTTAGATGAAGAAAAGGTGATTGACTTGGTATCCAATTAAGAGTTAGACTATGGTTCTATCTTAATGGTCTAATTGTAGGAATTCTTAAGTAAATGTATTACGTATTTATAATTTTGAGACTTAAATTTTTTTTGTTGGAACTTAAAAAGTAAATATAAAGTACCTATAAATCTATTAGGACAATTTGTTTTGATAAGTCTTTTTAATTGCATGAATCAAGGTGATAGACTGACTTAGATTTTAATTTTGAAGGCATACATTATTTTATTTATTTAATAATAATTAATATATATATAAAATAGACAATCATATTTTTAGTAGAAACACCGTCAAAGTTCAAACGGAGTCATAATGTCTTCATCCTTACCTGACCGGGTGTACTTGGCTACATCAACACACATCACAAACCTTGTTTAGATGCATCATTGTATAATACAAATCATTCTATACTTTTTTGTGTTGCCAATGCGGTGCTGAAACCAATCTTTCTTCAATTCTTGAAAGCTACTTTCAATTTCTCCACCATTGGAACTTTACTACCTTTGTAGTCACTTGGACATTCGTCGAGCTATCTTATAAAATCCTTTAATGAACCTCCTGTAATAGCCAATCCCAAGATATTGCGAACTTCAACTACATTGCCAATTTGTCGCTACTTCAAATTTAGTTGGTACCTCAATCCCTCGTACGATAACTACATGATCAAGGAAGTCAATGCAGTGTAGCCAAAATTCATTATTTTTGACTTTGACGTACAATTTCTCCTTTTGAAGGGTGTCTAGTACCATTCTCAACTAGTCTTCATGTCGATGCTTGTCATCTGAGTATACCACTTTGTCATCAACGAGACTATAATGGATTGATTAAGTATATATGAAAAACTCGACATCCATGAAAATAGTCGATGCGTTGGTTAACCCAAGTGGCATAACCTTGAACTTGTAGTGCCCTTATTGAGTTTTGAATGTTGTTTTAAGGGTATCACAATCCTTTATCTTGAGTTGGAGATAACCCGATCTGAAGTTGTTCTTTGAAAAAAGTCTTACACATTTCAATTGGTCAAAAATATCGTTTCTATTATTTTAGATAGAGACTTAAGGTTCACGTTAAAAATCTAGAAAGTCTATAAGATGTTATGGGAACGAATTTGAAGTTTAATACTGCATGTCACCTACAGACGATAAACAATCTGAGAGGACTATTCAAATACTCAAATATATGTTAAAAGCATGTCTTCTAGATCTTAGTGGTAGTTAGGAAAAAAAATTATCATTGTAGAATTAGCCAATAAAAATATTTTTTAAGTCATCATAGGCACGACACCTTACGAGGCATTATATGTTAGGAAATGTAGAACACCTATCTATTGGGATAAAGTTGGAGTAAGAAGAATTTGAGGACACGAGATCATTGATTGAACAATACAGGTTTTGAATAAGATTCGAGACAGAATTAAGGCTGCTCAAGACATACAAGAAAAGCTATGCTAATGGGAAGAGAGAAGACCTCAAGTTCCAAATTAGTTACAAAAGTATTCTTCGAAGTAGCTCCAACGAAGGGAGTACATAGATTTGGAAAGAAATGAAAGTTGAGACCGTTTTTCATCGGACCATTCGAGATATTAGATGGAGGGGGAGACGAGACATACGGACTAGTGCTACCACCAAAACTTTTAGTAGTACATAATGTTTTCCACTCAGCAATGTCTATGAAATACTTGTAGGATCCCAGTGATTTGTCAACCATCAGACTTAGATGTACAAAACGATCTAACCTATGAAGAGATGTTTATGGTGATACTAGACAGAAAATGGAAGTTCCCTTAGTCAAAAGTGCTGTGGGCGTAACCATGAATCAGCTCGAAAAAAGGAGGAGATGAAAGCCAAGTACCCAACACTTTTCACTAATTGAAGGTAAATTTCGATGACAATTATTTTAAGGAGGGTTGATTGTACAAGTCCGAACAGAATAGTTATGGCGCCATGAATAATTTTATTAAAAAATAGATTAACTAACAAGAATTAGTCCACTGATTAGAGTTTAATTTTCGGCCAACCGTGTTTGTGCATGATTTGAATTCATCCTAAGTGGGTAATTATTTAGTAGATATTATAAGTTACCTATTGTGTTAAATTAGGTAAGAAGTAAGATAAATTTCCTAAATAAAGTATATTACTTTCTAAATTAGGCTTAGCCCTTGTTTGACAGATTTTTTCTTATTTTTTTTTTCAGGAAAGAAGAGTTATTAATTAGTAAATTTTTCGAGAATGTATGATTAAAAAGTATGAAAATTTTTTAGGTTTATGTGAAGAATATTTTAATAAGAGAACGTGTGAGAAAAAAAATGTTTTGAAAGAATAGTTGTTGAACAAGGGCTAAATTATCATATTAATATTGAGCTCGTTTGATAGGTTCGAGAAAAAAATTATTTCGAATCAACTCGAACTAAATTAAAGTCGACCAAAGGAATTTATGGTTTTTTAAAAAATAGTCCCATTTGGGTAGTCAGATTGGCTAACTATTAGAATTTAAATAACGCCTAATTATAACTTTTCATGCAAATTTAAATTTCTACTTTATAGGTTATCATATAGACGAAAATATTAATAATTTGAATGTCCCCAAATACTGAGCGTATAGTCAAACTATTCTCTAAAGAAAATATTCAAGCCGACTCATTTACCTACCCAACTTGGTGACAAATTTCGAATGTGGATACACGCTCACTACTCCAATTCCTATTGACTTCCAACATACAGATGTGATGATCATAATTGAATGATCATATTTATTGACATATCAGATAACTTCAAGTTCAAGAATAGTGACAACTATCCCGTAAAAAATATAGGTAATTTATAAAACAATTACGTATGATTAAATCCTTAGCATGGTGTGCTATAAATTTAAACAATATTTTATTTGGTCCAGTCAATGCACATCTGTGTATATTAGTTATCCATTACTCCCGAATAAACAATTTTCACCGTTAAGATAAATTGCATACCACATTTTGTAGAATAATTGATCATCCAATTCAAATAGAGTGTAACACCTAAGTCAGTCTAGAACAAATCATTTCTCGATCAAAATATAAGTTATATTTTATGCACTTCTCTTAGAAAGCCAATAACTCATATTATCACAATAACATTGATCAACCTAAACTTACTCAGATATACAATGAACAAACTAAAAATTAATTAAAATTTTATTTTTCAATAAACAAGACATAATGTCATAAATTACAGTTATTTCTCAATACTGACAGGCACCAACCCAACAGAGAGCTGGCACAGAATACATTAAAATTGCATTTTTTTTTTTTTTAATGATACCAGAAGACGTAATGGATAACATATATATGGACTTAAAATCTTTTATTGAAAAATTAAATCAGGGAAGCTTTAGGATTCAATCCTATATAATCTGCAGGCTGATAAGGTTCAAAGAGCTCTGAGAAAAATCCCTTTTTCCTTTTAGAATCACAACCAATATCTTTGCAAAGTTGGTCATTATACCAAATCTGCACACCTCCAAGACAAGATCTTCTATATTTATTGCCTGTGTATTTCTTCATGTACACATCCCAGTAAAGAATATCCTTTTCCATTTCATTTATAGAAGGTAATTGGAAGGTGTTAGCAAGAAAATGTGCTAACCATTGACAGCCTATTTCGAAGGTGTAAAGATCAGAGAGACCCTCTGCATAGCCTATGACTGCTAGCTGTGGAATTCTCGGATGAATCATCTGCCTTCAAAAATGAAATAAAATAAAATGAATTCTCCATGCAAATTAAATAGGTTAATTATTCGATCTTATTAGAAAGAACTAATCGACGCAAAAGACATTTATTATTTGAAAACCAAAAAATGTTAGTGAGCACATGTACCTATAGAGAGGAAGTACAGAGTTGCGCGATCCCATTATGTATTTTTGGAAGGTTGAACAGGTGAACATATTCTTGAGCTTCTCATCACCTCTATATCCAGTGGCAAAAATCACAACGTCTGTTTTCGAGGGTTCAGTTTCTCCATCAAGAATGAGACCTTCTTTGCAGAAGCTAAATCTTTGTGCTTGCTTTAAAATAATGCTTTTGTTTTTCACTTTTCCATAGAAGTTTTCAGGCAGAATATATATCCCACAACCGGACATTTCTTGAAGAAAACTGTGTTTAGGTATCATATTGAACTTTTTCAAGGGAAGTTTCCGTTTAAGGTAACTCTCTATATACTTTGAGAATCCCCATCTCTGAGAAGTAAATTTGACACAGCAGATGTAAGTAGTTTATTTAACCAGATAATCAGATTATTTATGGTCTAGATTAAAATTAAGAAGTTTACCAGAGGTGAAAGAGCTGTTGCCAAGGCGCTGTGAATAAATCCTTCACCGGGTTTATGAACCATAAGCTCTGAGAAACGACTGAGCCATAAGTATTCGATATTCATGCCACACTCTTCAGGATTTGGAAGTGTCCAGTGAATGGTCCTTTGAATGATCGTGCATGGGTTCTCAGTTCCTGAGCAAATGATCAAGAAAATTTCCATAATTACTATTGCTTAGAAATCATTATTATTATTGTTGTAGTTGTTTCTTTGGTCACACGTATTACTCTTTACAATATTCGAGACAAATATGGGAAAAGGTGCGCCAACTTGGTTTTAGTAACGTTGAAATATAAAATAGAAATATGTATTCTTCGCTCATCAAGTGGTTTAAATTTTTTATTGACGCGGAAAAGGGCTCCACCAAAGTATTTTTCCGAGCTCAATTTAACTATACCAACATCAAACACAATCAATCCATTGGCTCCAATCCACAACTATGTTTTACTTTGGTTGCTCAACTCAGTGTATCCACAAAGAACACAATATGGTGGCCACAATATGTAACAAGAAGAGAGGAAGACAAGTTTCGTTTATCTCCACCACGAAGAGAGAAAACACAGAGGATTGGCTGCCTCTTTTCATGGTTGCGCGCCGGCGAGCACACACGGCTTCTTTCAACAATAATGCCATTTATAGATCTAGGGCGTATTTTAGTGGGCTTTAATAATTGGCTCATGGACCAACAAATGGTAAAGGGGCTGGAACATAAAAGAGCCATCCAAGAAGTAAATGAGTCGTGAGCTACATTAACTTAATTAAGTTGTTTCCAAATATCCTTAAATTATTTTCTGGTTGAGCCAATTGATTGATGTATTGATAATAATTTCACTCATCAGTCGACACCTATAAAACTTAATTTTAACCGTTTAACATCATCGTCCAAGAATTTATTGGGTATCAAAATCTAATAAGCCTCATTTTTTTTTCCGAAAAATGCATTTTGGAATAGTGTGGTTAAAAAATAAGAAAATATTTTGAATTTATGTAAAATATTATTTTATTGAAAAATATGTGGTTAAAATAGAGTCAAATAACTGTTCAAAAATACATTTTAATGGGAAAAAAAATGGGACTCAAACGAGGAAATAATATGATTGAACACTGTGTCATATGAGTCAAAACTCAAGAGATCAAATTTACGAGTCACTAGCCAATTTATGAGAACATCTGAGTCTCTAAAATAAATATGGCCTACACGATCAAGGACATGTTTGCTTTAATAGTGGTGAAAGATAAAATAAAAATAGATATATACTATTCCTGTGTCAAGTTGTTTAAATTTTTACACAATATAATTAGGAATGGCAAAAAAGTTCGTCAGCTCGAGCTCGGTTCCCATTTTAGGGCTTCGGTTCGAGCCCGGCCCGTAGCTCGTCACCAACTCGTAACATTTTACTTTTTAATTTTTTTTTTTTAAAGTCTAAATGTATTTTTTTAATATAATATTTAGTTATTATTTATAACAAGTATAAATTGCACAAATTTTAAATACGTTGCAAAAAATTATAGATATATAATGAATAAAAAAAAAAAACACGAGCCGGCTCAGTCCGCTAAGGCTTGAGCCAAAAGCTCGGGCCGAGCCTCATTTTTTTGGCCGAGCTTTTGCTCGGTTCGAGCCCAAAAAAGTTTGGACCTGTTTTGCTCCAGTCGAGCCTGAGCTTTGAGTTTTGGCTCGTGGCTCGACTCGTTGACATGACTAAATATGATTGAAAAAGGTGCTCTAGGAATTAAACTTCGAGTTCGTAAATCTAATCGTTACTTATTTATAAAAATCTCGAGTCTCGTAAATAAATATGACCTACGTTAAAACTCTCTATTTGTTCAATTTTTTAATGCAATTTCTCACCATTTACTTCTGCACATTCAGCTGCAATGTCAATTGCTGATTTGGCTGAACCTATGACTGTAACTTTCTTTCCTTTAATCGATTGAGAGGCACTTGCACTATCCAAAGCTGAGTAATCCATGGAATGCAATAATTTTCCTGCAAATACTTCAGGGCCTTCACCTAAGGGGAACTCTGGAATGTCTGGAAAACCGCTGAATCTTCCAATGCATAGAAGCACAAACTCAAATACGTACTCCTGCCAACAAAAATTGCAGAAGAACCACTTTTTGCAAGGGGTGGAAAGTCCTAACTAGTAATGTCCAATCCAATGCAGTACTATGGATTCGGAGAAAGAGAAGTTAAAATATTATATTGTATTGTTGAGTACAACTTGTTATTGTATACCAGACGCGTACTCAGAGTACAAAGTGGTCATTATCATATGAAAGGTGAATAAAAAAAAAAAATGAATTATAAAGCAACTTATTTGATTTTGTTACCTTTATGGAGCTGTCTATAGTGTGTTGAACCTGAAGATGCCATTTCCCTTTGGAACCAAATGCTTTACCTGTGCCACCCCATTGTTCCCATGATTTCATCTCTTCCAAAGACTCCCCCACATAATCAATATTAATTACTTTTGAGTTGAATTTTATGTGTGGCAATAAGTTAAAATGCTGTGCATAAGATTGAATATAATCCTTAACTCTTGTGTTGTGAGGAAAAGTCTCTTCGACAGAAGATGGCCACGGAAAATCAGTGAACTGATAATCTTCTTTTTCAGTCTGCAGTTTTGTAGACTGAATTGTTTGAGTCCAAACTCCTCCGATTTCGTGTTTCGACTCGAAAACCACAGGACTAAACCCTTTTGAAACCATATATTTACAGGCAAGAAGGCCGCTGATTCCTGCGCCAATAATTGCCACATGATTTTCTTCCATTGGATGGTATATTTAATTTTTTGGAGGAGTTCAGAAATTTTCTGTGAAAGCATGCAATGACCTGTGCGAATACTTCAGTATTTATAGATGCCAGACGCCTCAATTATAAAGATAAAATGAATGGGTTGCATTATTTTATATATCTCATCGTATCAATTTTTCTGCCCCTATCGAGAGGGTCTGCGTGGCCCCTGCGACACACCTCATTTTTTAAGCAAAAACAGTCTGATACAAAAATTAGATGTTAAATAATTCATTATCCCACAGTAATTAGGAGTTAAAACATTAAAGAAACCAACGCAACAAAAATATTAAAAAATAAATAAAAAATTCGAGGCTATCTGCGATTCATCTTATTGACATATTTTTTTTCCCCACTTTTCCCACTTTCGGGAGCTAATTTTAAGAGTATAATTAGCCTTATTTTATCTCTATTATTTTCAAAATACATTTTTCTCTCTTCTTTTTAACCACATATTTTTCAATAAAATAATATTACATGTCAATTCAAAAATTTTCCTTCTTTTTTAAACACGCATTCTTAAAAAAATCACTATTCCGAAATATATTTTTACCAAAAAATTGATTTTAATATAGCATAATAAAGGGCTTAATTATATCTTCTATTAAGCATATTACTCAGCGCCACCAACACTCTATGTTAGCACTTGTGGTGCTAGATAATATTATTCTTCNAATTAGGTCCAATACCCTGAAAAAACTACTAATTTGATTAATACCCAATTAAATAATTTAATGATTTGATCACGTATTTAATACGTTCTAAAACTATCAAAACCATCCCAAAAACCCCAATTAGTCCAATTTCCAAAACTACTAGAAAGCTCCCAAAGAAACCATCTCACCCAATTAATGTCACCGTTCTTCTACACTCGAATCTGGATTCAAACCCACAAAATTTCAGACTTCGTCGCCCGAGGTTTTAGAGGAAAAAGAGTCGTTGATTCGTGAAAGACTATTTTCTTTCTTCTCCTTATGTATCTGTATTTAAATATTCGTATGTATCAATCTATATGTATTCAACTTGCTCAAGTGTCACGCAGTGAGAATGCTTATCTCCCAATTTGGCACGACAAGCATGCTAACAACTAGGCGTGAGGCCTATTTTATCAAAAGAGTGCACTAATGATGTGAT
>CAIGRN010082090.1:0-24115 GCA_903798345.1 Fraxinus anomala
TCAATTTGATATTTTTCATCATCAAGAACTCCCAGGGATATGGGGTTTCTTTTTAAAGATGGCACATATCTAGTATGTTTCAATAATAGGTGATGACCATTTTTGAATTTCAGCAACACATTGCCAATTTCCTTAACATGACACAACTCATCATTCCCAAGTTTTACTGATCCTTCATTAAGGCTGGAATAGTCAGTTAGGCAGTCAATATTAGGTGTCATATGAAAGGAACATCCTGAGTCTAAAACCCAATCATGTTCAGTACTTTATGATAAAGACACATATGCAACCCCAATATTGACACCTATTTCTTTATAGTTAGAAGTAGTGGCTAAAGAGGCATTTTCGGAATTAGACCCATTCTTTTGGTCATTGGCCCTTTTAAAGAAATCTTTAATAAAGTGCCCAGTTCTACCACAGTAGAAGTATTTCTTGTTATTTGCCTTACTTGTATTGGGTTTCTTGTCCTTTCCTTTGGTATTGTTCCATTTTTTTTTTTTTGACAAAGTTTTTATTCTTATTGTAATTTAAATGACTGAAATTCCTCATACCTTTAGTATAGGATTTCTGATTAGTTCCCACACCCTCAACATGAAACATCTCTTTGTATTCAGATTTCAATTCCAGTTCTCTGTTCAAAAGAAAACTGTGAATTATTTCAACAGTAAGATCACTCCTACCATACTCTAGAGCATTTCTTATACCTTTATATTTATCTCCTTGATTCATCAATGGCCTTGGCAAACTTTAACTGTAACATAAGAGCCTTACTTTTTTGGCGCCAAAGACTAAAGTCTCATTTGTCATTCCAAACTTGAACATCTACCTTAGAAGTCATGGTGTGTGCTAGTGTGTAAAGTGTACAAGTATGATATAATCGAATATATATCACAACTAATGATATCAGATATACCAATTTTATAAGACAGTTATATGCAAGAGTAATCCACGGATCAATCAATAGAATTAGAGTTGCTATACAATTATACTCACATACAGTAAGCTGCAGGAGGTTAGAAAAATGTACATCCAGCGAAGAACAGTTTCAAGAAAAACAATAATGTCAACCCCTGAACAGACCAATTCAAATGTCAGCACAGATCAACAGTATATATACAGCAAGTAAAAAAAATTAAAGAAATCTTGGTATATCTCAATATCTACACAACCGCTAAAAACGTTTTTTTTTTTTTAAAAAACTTTTGAAAGAAAGAGTTTCTTGAATTGAGGCCCTAGTCCCCTCAGATTCCACAGGGACCCCTAGACAAAGGTAGAGTTAGGAAAATTCATAAAAACCCTAGGTTTTCAAAATATGTGATTTACCATAACCTTTAAAAATTTGTAGTTATATATGAAAGTTAATCAAGGTCAAGAAAAACAACTCGAGTTCAAAGAAATCCAAAAAAATTCAAAAGGACATGAAGGCTCAAGATCGGATCTACACAGATCTAAAAAATTTCTACAAAAGCAGAAAATCAAAACCCAAATTGAATCAAGGTATCCCATAGCTCCGATACCATTGTTGGTCTCAAAATAATTTGTGGTTTGATTTGTAAATGAAAAATACTGAAAGAAAACACTAAAAATAACAAGATCAACGCAAGATTTTTCGACCCAAAGGCCTCGAGGTTCAGCGACCGCTTCTAACGCCTAATCCCTGTTGAGCATCCGAAAGGAATACCCTCAAATCTACTAAGAACACCCAAAAATAGGCAAAAACGAATTACAGTACACAGCCTCCAAAAACAACAGTAAACTCTCAAAATCTTCCACAACACTCATGAGCTCACACAAGAGTTCATCATTTTACTCTCCCATCTCACAAAATCACACAAGAAATTTGAGATCAATTACAGAGAGAGTGTTAAAAAGGGGAAGGAAGCTGCTGAACCCTAAAATGAAAAGTCACATAACTCTAAAGGAGATATTTTGGCCTTCTATAAGAGAGAAAACCAGTTGGGCCACTTAAGGTTGGGCCAACGATAATTAAGTGTTACTGGGCCTCCAAAATTCAGCAAACATCTTCAACATTGACTTTAGATTGTAATTTAATCACAAAATGTCAAAGTGAGAGCTTGTTAGGTTTTGATAGTTTATGATGTAATTGGCAAGTTTGTGAACAAAAATGACTAAATTGGATAGGTTATAAAAGACAAGAAGTGGGTTGTAATTTTTCGTATTTGAATCGTATAGGTTCTAGGGTTCGAACTTCAAAAGAGGACAAAAAATGACTCAGCAATTTCGCTAGACTATTGCCAATACTTCACTTGAGCGGTAGAAACAAAAACATTTTCGCTAGACTGTCGTGGGGTCCTCGCTCGAGCGACAAGCAGTCCCTCGACTGTCGTTAAGCTATTGCTCGAGCGACATGGTTAACCGAGAATTTTTTTAATCGCGATTTCAAGGCTTTTTATCCGACTTATTCAACTCTAACCCTATCATATAAATACCATAACGCCACAGAACGTAAATTCGAAGGTTGAAACATAAAGAGAACTTGAGAGCTTCATCTTTTCATCTTCCAATTCATTGAGAGACTTCAACCTTCATTGATTTAATACAATTCATTGAGAGACTTCAACCTTAATTGATTTGATTATATTTGGTGGAGAAAACATCAGTTCCGATTAATCCAAATACTAAGCTTACTGATGAACACGGAGTTCTTTAAGAATCTTCAGGAGATACACGAATCCACAAAGCCAGGGGTTTGAGAATCTAAGAGGGCTTTGATATTGCAGTCAAGGAATTGGTGTAGGAGCTCGCAATCCAGGAGGGCTATCAGATTGCAGTCATGAGTTGTTATGAGGCATGCAATCTAGGATGGCTGTATTAACTTCAGCCAGGAGGTCAAAAAGTTTGTGTCGTCGTCTTGTGTGGCAGACTATAAGTTCGATTGTTTGTAGTGGATTTTGACTGACAAAGCGCCCGGAGTTTTTACCTATGTGGGGTTTCTCCATGAACATTCCGCATTTTTTACCGCTTTATTTAATGTTTTCATATTCTGCGGTATTCAAATATAGGGTAATTGGACTGTATCATTAACTATCTAGAGATAATTAATTTGTGACTTGTTGCTGATTAATTATATTTTTTAATTTCACATTTACAACTATTCACCCACATCTAGGTGTAGTTTAGGTCGAACTGCATAAATTTCAGAAAGAATCATATTCCACCGTGCAGTTGTGATCGGCATGCTCAAATTTACATCTAGGCATAGCTTGACCTAAAGAACTAACAAGTATCCCTGACATGCTTTGTCGAACAACATATCAACCCTTCCTTTCTCAACCCGAATGACTCCACCAATCCCCACTTTACTCCCTTTTCTAATATACAAGAATTTAAGAAGAAAATATTAGATCTTATGTTCCATTAAATTTGGGGTTAAATATATTTTTTCCGAGTTTATCTAATTTCTCATATGAACGGTAAAGGGAGAGAAAATATTCTCTTCTTCCCAGTTTCTTTTATCTATGGCTATACTTAAATGAGACATGTGATGCAATTAAATATTTATCAAAAAACATAATTATTTTAATTTTGGACTACATCTCGCTTCTCACCTAATCTACTTGTTTTTGTGCAACCAAAGCAACTAAAATGAGTTCCAGTTCATATGATTTCACATCACATACTTAATTAAAAAACAAAATAAATTCCAGATTTTTCGTGTTACAGTGTGAGAGGAGGAACCCAATAATTAATTAATTAATTAATTATTATTATTATTATTATTATTATTATTATTATTATTATCATCATCATCATCATTATTATTGATTGAATCACAAGTTGCAACCTGGAAACCTTTTTTTTTTTTTTTAAACCAAAAAAAAAAAAAAAAACTGATAATTACAACTTGTTGAGAAAAACCTCTGACAAGTAGAGTTGAGAAAACATTGTTTTGCAACTATGATCAAGAAAAATTGTAAAAAAGAATGTGGTTTTTATCAAGTGTGTGACACCCTAGTTGAGAATGTACTGTACCTGTAGTAAACATGGGTTAGACGAGAAGGAAGGTGCAAATGCTTTGACAAAATTTAACAAGTAAATTTTATTCAATGGCTCCTATGTTGTCCACAAGACCACACACAGTTTTGTTACGACTGCGAAGTAGAAGGGCAAGTGTCGTGCTAATCATGGGGTCATTACATTGTTGTGTAAAAGGTATCGTCTGCGAAAATTGTCTATCTCATGATAATACATATTTTACGGCACTTCCATCTCACCTTCTATACCTATGTAGAGTGCTATGGTCCTCTCTCGTCTGACCATTACTTCAGGTAACAATGCAAATTTATTTTATAATAGTTTTATTTTGTTTTACTTTTACAATATAAATTGACTTAGAGGACAAAATGAATTGGTTTGACTTGTAAATTGTGGAATTATAATGTTGCAGCTTCATATAGTTAATTGGAGATTTCGCCAACAGATTTTGATGTAAAAAATTTGTATTGTGGGGACACAAAATCTCAACATTTCTTCTCCATTAAGAGAACAAATATCTCCCAATAAATGTAAGAAATTTAGACTTGAGACTCACTTAACAGTAGCTTGAACGAAAACTTGCTAGAGACGACCATGTTGCTACAAACTTGTCAAGTTGAAGACTTAAGTATTAAGAAACAAAAGAAAATTTAATTAATAAATTTTCCTTGAAAATGATAATAACTATTGTTTATTAGAGTAAGACTTGATCAAGAAGGATTCTAAATTACTTGTAGTAGACCATATCCACATCGAAGATATATTGACTTTTGTATCTATAAATATAATTAGAATAAATTACAAACACATTTTTGAGGGAGATCAGAGAAGATGAGGGAAAGGCTAGGGTCTTTGGTGTGCTCATGTTTTCTTCTGTTTAGGTCTTGTTGGGGGAGATTTGTTGTTAAGAAGAATTGCTTAAAAGTGACATCACCAAATTCACTTAAAGGTGTGTATGAATGTGCTCCCATTGGGAATTTTAAAGTCCCCCAGTATGGCAGGTCCAATATTGGTACTGTGGTCTACCCATGTAGAATTTCACAATGGAAGGAAATAAATATTTATTTCATTGCAATATAATATGCATACAGGACTTAGCTTTAAATAGTATGCAGCCCAACTAATTACGGAGACCTGTGGAATGGTGAAATGTTTAAAATTCAAATATGGATATCCCAGAATCATGCTACTCCTATCTGTTCAGCAGAAGACTTAGTATCTTCAGTTACAGTTGCGCCAATACGCCCCCTCAACCGAATGGGTAGCTCTTGCACATGAAGGTTGTCTCGCAGCAACGTAAAACGAGCAGAGGCCAGTGGTTTTGTAAGCAAGTCAGCCAATTGGTCGTTTGTGGATAGGAAGGAAACCTCAATTTTCTTTCGTAATATTTGATCTCGAACATAATGAAAATCTATTTCGATATGTTTCATGCGGGCGTGAAACACCGGATTCGAAGATAAGTATGTTGCACCAATATTGTCATACCAAAGTTTCGGACAACATGATAATTCAAAATGGAGATCATGTAGAAGAGATTGTAACCACTAGATTTCAGCTGCAGTGTTGGATAATGACTTATATTCAGACTCAGTGCTGCTTCTCGCTATCGTTTGTTGCTGCTTGCAGCTCTATGATATAAGATTTTTACCATGAAACACATAGCATACACTGATACTTCTGCGATCATCACGATCACCGGCCCAGTCCGCGTTACTAAACCCATGCAGTGAATGATCAGATTGGCATGTAAAATGGAGACCAAAGGATATGGTGTGCTTGAGGTATCTAAGAATTCTTTTTACAGCCTGCCAGTGAGGAACTTTGTTTCATGAACTTGCTAACTCGATGAACACTAAATGCAATATCTGGTCTTGTAAAACTAAGATAAAGAAGAGCACCTATAGTGCTTCGGTATAATTGGGGATCTTCAAAATCAAGACCTTTAAACATTGACAGATGACACGTAGTAGACATAGGTGTGGTGCACGACTTCACTTTATCCAATTGGGACTTTCGTAAAAGGTCAGCTACATACTTGCGTTGCGTGAGAATAATATCTTTACCATCCCGTAAGGTTTGTACACCAAGAAAGAAAGATAAGTTTCCTAAATCTTTCATAGGAAAATCTTAAGCAAGGCGATTGATTAATTGATCAATTGCAGCCGAATCAGAGCCAGTGATAATTATGTCATCTACATAAATAAGAGTTATGAGATGAAGTTGCTCTTGATGAAGTGTATAGAGAGAAGTATGCCTTGGATCCTTGAAAACCACATGCTTGCCATTTTTTCTTGTGAGTCTTGAAAACCAAGCTCGTGGTGCTTGTTTAAGACCATAAAGACTTTTCCAAAGATGACAGACATGAGATGGAAAATCTGGATGAACAAAGCCCTATGGCTGTTGCATGTAGGCCTCTTCTTGAAGCACTCCATGTAGGAAAGCATTCTGAATATCCAATTGCCGTAAGAACCATCCGCGAGTGACAGTAATGGAAAGAATAAGTCTGACAGTACTTGGCTTGATGACTTGGCTAAAAGTGTCAGAGAAATCAACACCCGCTTGTTGATGATAGCATTTTGCAACAAGTCTCTCTTTGAAACGTTCGATGGTACCATCAGCATGAGTTTTAATCCAATATACCCATTTGTTCCCCACAAGATTAATGTTGGGCTTCGATGGAACCAATTCCCAAGTTCCATTTCTGATTAATGCATTGAATTCGGCATTCATAGCATCACGCCATCTAGCATGTTTTGAGGCCTCGGTGAAGGAGGATGGCTCAGATGGTGATGAACCAAATTCAACAAGACAAACCTATGATAGTGGATATTTGACAAAGCCCACGAATGGAGTTTTAGGCTTTAGGTTGTTTGTCTGTGATTAAGTTATCATTCGTCTTGGGGGATTGCCAATAGAAGGATTAGAATGTTGGTTGAGAATACTAACTGTATCGTAAGTAGTTGCTGGTGTAGGAATAAACACACCATCCGGGGCCTCAGTTTCAGTGACTTGTCTTGATAAGTGCTGATTAGATTCATTTTGGAGTGGACCAGTTGAATATGAAGTATCACCTGCAGAAAGAGTTAGTGTGCTTGTAGGATGTAAATTGAGAGGGAGTGATGTAGTGGATATTTGATGAGAGACGTTTGAGTTTTTGAGAGTTTGGTATGGAAAATACGACTCATCAAAAACAACATGCCGAGAGACAAAAAGTTTTCCTGTGGATAAATCTAGACACTTGTAGCTCTGATGTGAGAGACTGTAGCTAATAAAAATGCATGTTTTGGATCGAAAATCAATTTTATGTCTGTTATAAGGACGAAGATTAGGCCAGCAGGCACATCCAAAGATGTGCATGAAATTATAATTTGGAGTTTTGTTATAAGATTTTTCAAAAGAAGATTTATTTTGTAAGATTTTTGTAGGCAAGGGGTTTATAAAATAAGTAGCAGTTTGAAAGGCATCTTCCCATATGATTGTGGAAGATGAGAATGAGCTAATAAAGATAGTCCCATTTCAACTATTTGACAGTGTCGTCTTTCAGTAGCTCCCATTTGTTCATGCGTATAAGGGCAAGCAATCAGATGTTGAATTCCACATGTTTGAAAATAATTATTTAAATGTCTATATTCATCCCTCCCAATCATATTGAATAGCTTTAATTTTTGTATCGAAGTGGCACTCACTCAACATAATTTTGAAATTGCATAAAAATTGTTTCAATATCAGATTTTTGCTTCAAAGGAAAAAATCATATAAATTTAGTAAATTCATCCAAAAAACAGACATAATATCTAGACCCATAACTAGAAATTATAGAAATTGGTCCCCATACATCTGAATAAATTAGTTCTAAAAGCTGACTAGAATGACTAATAGAGTTGGAAAAAAGGTAAATTATGACTTTTTTGCCATCTCACATTCAGGACAAACAGGTTGACGTTTATTTGTTCAAATAGGAAGTTTATTTGCATTCAACACAAGGCTGACAGTGCGGAAAGATGTATGCCCTAAGCCACGATGCCAATGTGAAATGGAAATTCGAACACCAAAAATAGCAGAACGAACAATGTGTTGGAAAGGTTGCGAAAAATAGTAGAGGGCATCTTTGCTATAACCCTTATGCAGGATGTTCCCCGAGTAATCCTTAATTAGAAAAAAAGTGTCATGAAACTCAAAATAAACATTATTATCCTAGTAAATTTTTGAACAGATAATAAATTATGTCGAATTTTTAGAACAACAAGAATTTGGTCAAGAATGAAGGATATTGAAGGTGTAGCTAAAGAAGTAGTGCCAGTGTGAGTTATATTCAAAACTGATCCATCCCCAACATGAATTTGATCAGTACCACCATAATCATCACCACAAATGTTGAGGTTGCCGAGATTGTTTGTTAGATGGTGTATTGCTCCAGTGTCAGCTAGCCACTCTTGATCAGTTGGGTGTTTTGTTTGAGTAGTGGAGAAATTGACTCGTGGTCTGGATGGAGGTGGGTTGTAGTTAGGATCATAGCGCTTGTAGCACCTTGAGGCCTTGTGTCCTGCTTCGTCACATATTTGGCACCACAAATTAGAAATTAAAGGAGAACGATAATTGTTATTACCTTGGCCAGAAACAAGCCCCCTACCCCGTGAATTGGTTGAATTGCCACGGCCACGTGAACCAGATAAAATTGGTGGCTTTGTGGCAACATTTGCAGAAACATTGGCTATAGGCAAGGAGTGGGAGTGATGCTGAATGCGAGCCTCACAGGTGAGCAACATGGAGTATACTTCTTCTAAGGAAAGTGGAACATCTCGAGATGAGATTGTGGTGACTAGGGAGTCATACTCAGGCCCCAGGTTTGAGAGAAGATAAGTGATGATCTCGTCACATTTCATGGGTTGACCAGCTATTGCAAGAGCATCAATCAGGCATTTGATCTACATGGAGTACTCTCTGGCTGATTGAGTGGTCTTATGAGTATTGGATATTTGTGATCCCATCTGAATTGCTTGAGCTCGAGATTGGGAAGCAAAGGTGGAGGCAAGGGCCATCCATACGGCATTAGAAGTATCACAGTGAGCAACCTGTACAAGGACCTCATCAGTGAGTAAGGCGTTGAGGAGTAACTCAATCCTTTATAAATTGGTTTATGTTTATATCTTTATTCGATGTGGGATTCTATCTCTTAACATGCCTCTACAAGATGGTGGCTCGTTTGAGCAGATCAATCTTGAAATTCGTATGCTCACTTTTGGAGTCTTAATCAGATCGAATTACTTGTTAGAACTTAATGGGCTCTGATACCACGTAAGATTTCACAGTGGAAGAAAATAAATATTTATTTCATTGCAATACAATATGCGTACAAGACTTAGCTTTAAATAGTATACAACCCAACTGATTACAAGATTTGTTGTAACTAATTACAGAGACATGTGGAATGGTGAAATGTTTAAAATTCAAATATGAATATCCCAGAATCATGCTGCTCATATCTGTTCAGCAAAAGACTTGGTGTCTTCTGTTATAGTTGCCCCAATAACCCAAAAGCCAATCAGAAGGCATGCAGGTGTTTTACAGATTTCAACATCTCTTCAATACTAAGCCTATATTCCTTCTTGCAGACAGGAGGTAAATTTTCTCGATTTGCATACCTTTCTAGAGGAATTTTTATTTTCTTTTTGCGTATCAAACTTGTGGAAGAGGAAGTTTATAGCGTTCTTACAACTGTTAAATTATCTTTGTAACATTTATTTGTGGAAGTGTCAATCTGATAAGTGTTCAAGAAATTGTAGTTAGGCCATGCACAAAGTAGGATCTTTTAATCTTTGTTTGCTTGGCTGGCATATTGCACTTTCATGTTGAAGACACGGTGCTCAGGATGTTGGAGATGATGTACACGAGCCTCTTATTACCATGGATATACCTGAGAAAGAGAATGCTGGCAAAAAGTATCCCATCGGCACTCATAAGTAAGGATCTTGGGGACAAAATCAAGAAAGAATTATCTAAAGGACATATGGTCAATGTAAAGCTCGATTATGAGTAACATATTTTAATATCTTATTTTTGCTTTAAAAGTTTATACCAAGAAAGAAAAGGATACGAAAATCTTGTTCTTGTAGACTATAATTAACACGAAAGGATCGATTCAAGAAAAGACTAGATCAAGAAAGTGTCAAGAGAGCAAGGGAGAAATAGACACACATGGGGAGGAATAGAACTATATATATGTCATGTTTGTTTCGGATTAAAATCAGATTTTAATCTTAGTCAGAGTCAAACAATCAATATTAACCATATCTTTCATAGGTCCTACAACTTCTCAACCACATATTTCAAAAACTTCTATCACAATCTACTAAAAATCTAATTTTAATCTCCACAAAACACCCACATAATAGTTAGAGTTGATCGTGCATTGCACATTATTCTAAAATACTTTATAAGTGCTGTAAAAGTAATATTTGATACCAATTTATTGGGAAAATTTAATAAGTCTCGAACGAACTAAAGAAAATAAAATTTAGGATAGAAATTTAAGAGAAAAAAAAATAGTATTCTCAAAACTTAACTTTTGTGATGATGAAATACTATAAATGAGCAATATTTTATACTACATTTGATACACGAACTAAAGAGAATCAAATTTAGAATAGAAATTTAAGAAAATAAAACTGTACTCTCAAGACTTAACTTCTATGATTCAAATATTTTGTGATGATGAAATACTACAAATGAGTAACATTTTTATATTACATTTGTACATAAGAATTAATTGATATTCATGTATTTAAATATACATTAAATTTCTTAGATACATAAATAGAAATAAATTCATCTATAATAACTTTAAATTCATATAGATCAAGATTCAATCAGTTTATATTAGTGTGAAGGTTAATTAATTGAGAATTAATAATACTAAATTCATATATGACAGAATTTTGTAGTGTTCACTACATACTGAAAAACAAAAAGTAACGTATTATTGAAATAATTGAATTGAAGTATATGACAAGGATTTTGCATTATTTATTATCTATTGAAAAACGAAAAGTAATGTATTGTTGAAATAATTGAATTGTAATAGGGTTAAAATCGTTCAAAAAATAATTCTCACTTGATGTGATATTTAATATATTATTATTATTATTATTATAGATAAGAGACAAAAAGTGAACACACACACACTGACGAAGGGAATATGAGGCATTCCGAGACATATCTGGATCAAAACAAACAACCACGCTTTATACCACAGCATAGATACTCTTTTGGGGAAGAAAACACAAGGCAAAGCACTGAGGTTTGGATCAAAATTAAGATTGAAAGAGAATTTCTTGGTGCAATTTATTTTTCTTCAGAAGCAATTCAAAAATCTAGTTCTGTATTCTAATTTCAATTTTTGTATTTCTTCAGTAATGATGTTTAACTAATTTCCTTGTTAGAATAAACGGTGAAACCTAGTGTGAACCTCGATTTCAGTCTTAAAATTTTAATTTTGCAATTATTTTTGTGTATCGTTTTACTTCTATTATCAATACGAGGGATAATTAGCTACTATTTCATTGAATTGTGAACGCTAACGAATCGAGAGACGAGTTATTTGTTAAGACCCTGTTGAAAAATTGAGAATTAGATGAAAAATAGAGAGATGCTTTTGATATTTTTATCACCTTTAATTGAACTCTTTGATATTGAATGCACTTAATTAAGTAATCATTTTAATTCTCATAGAGATATATAATGAGTTGACTTAATTAGTAAAATTATTTTGACTCGAAAGAGATTATCAATTAATTTCTAGGGATTCGGTCAGATACACTGAATCTGTTGTTGTTAGAATTGATGGAATAACTATGGTGAGTCGTGAACCTATTAATTTTCACATTAATTTTTGAAAATCCAAAATTGTTGAAAAACATATTCATAAAATCACCACATTAAATTGATTTTTTGCGTTCATTCAAATAGAGGTTGGACAAAATTTAATCTTTAATTAGATAAAATAGTTTTCGTGGAAAAGATACTCTTACCTATCAGTATAATACTTGTTTCTTGATATTGTAAACTTGCGATTTTTACTGAACAAACAGTTGCTCTTTAAACTAATAGTCATTTTCCTTTAGAAAGTCTCTTTGAGATGTTCTAATGTGTGAACCCCATATTTTTATGGTTGTTGGACTATTTATTTCCAGTGGAGCTTTATTATTATTTTTACCTTTTTACCCCGCTTTTATTAATCTCACTAAAAGAAATTAACTATCTAAAATAAGTGACACTTGCTCTCGATGTTGTTAGATAAGTTCAGTATGCGAAAACTCAACCATAAGTTCAGCTGTAATTACTTGCACAATGTCACTTGACCATAATTTCGTAAATAGTTTAATTAATTTTTTTAAAAATTCATCTAATGTAGTAATATTTCGTACCATCAAAATTGGGTTCAATACATTCTCGGTAATTATCAACTTGAATGTAGACATGGATAAAAATGTTTCATTAAAGAAGCATCGTGTGACCAAGAAAAAAACTCATTTGCTTCAATATGAAGATTAGGTTTGTGTTTGGTTGGTTGGCCGGTCGGTTGGACACTGTGTGTTGGAAAAGCTGGCATTATCCCTTATGAATATTTGTGAAAGTAGTTGTAACAAACCATAAGAAAAATAGTTTTTGTTTTTTGTTTTTGGCTCAAGTCAAATTACATTTCATGGTTTTGTCATCATTACATTTTGCCCACAAATTAAATTATCCTATCAATTACATCCACCAAAAATTGTATAAAGATTATGCAATTTAGGTCATATGCAACATCATGTCTTATGAAAAACAAATTTTACAATAGTATTGAATAACATTTGCAATTTAAGAATAGATAACTCTTAAATATAATGCTTGTCTACTCGTTTTAGAAAAAAAAAAGTATTTATTTCTGTGAGGAAAACTAACAATAATTAAATATTAATTTCTTTTCTGAATTGGCTATGTTTTTTGTTATTTTCTTAATCGTTATATTTATAATTTCAGTTAAATGATAATTTTTCGGCCTAGTTCAAGAAAATGATAATCATAATTTATATGAGGTCACAGTAATCTCTTGAAACCGCAAGAAATATAAACACAATAGAGATTAGTAAAAGTTAAAATGTATAATCTTGGATTGTTAATGAAAGTACCAAATTACACTACAAGAACACTAAAGTTCGTATTGGGTCAAAAAAAATTGAACCCTAATCCCCAAAAAAATGAAAAACAATTTGAATAATAATATAAGAAGTCGTCTATATACCACTAGAAGAAAAAAATAATTAATTATAGAATAAAAGAAAAGAACGTTCATTTTTAGTCAATAAAAGTCGGGTGGCTAATGTGATGGATAATGGATCAATGCATAGTTTGTAATTGTCACACTAATCATGAAAATTAAGCTAAAGCAAATCTTAACCTAATTAAATGCTCAAAAGGTCAAGCCTTAGCCAAAATAAAACATATTTTCTTGCAAACTTCTATTTTAAGTAAGGTTGAAAACAATGTTACGTGTACATCCTTTCATAATTGATATGCACCTAAATAGTTATTTTGACGTGTTAAACATGTTTATGTTTAATTTGTTATATTTACATTCATGAGTTATGGACGCATGACATATAAATTTATACTTATGACTTTTATATAAAGTTAAATTAAAAAAAAAAAAAAAAACACGAAGGGCAAAAAATTGATGCCTTTTTTCAAAAGCACTCTTTTTAGAGTTGAAAAGCATTTCTCGCAGTTGTTTATAATTGGTCAAGTTATAAACAAATTGAAATGAATAGTACATAAGTGTGTAGTATTTATAAATTTCATAAAATACGAGGATAAAAAGTAATTTGATCAATTATAAACCTTTTATAAACCTTAGCTAAAATGGGAATAGGGTCTGGTTTTAAAATTTTGCTATGTCCATCTAATATTATAAATGAAGCGCAAGATATGAGTTACATCTTTAATTACTAATTAAAGGATCAATTATTTCCTTTACTTAATCTTCTATTAGACTAACTCGATTGAATTGAGTCCACACGACTACCATGAACAAAATACACGTGTTTACATCTAGGTCATAAAATTATCTCGGTGGTGTAAATAGTAGAAATTTCTTTAATTCTCTCATTGAATTGGCCAATCGTAAGATTTTTTTTTTCTTGAATCTGTATTACTAGATGAAGAATCTTTCTTAAGACTTCGAGTATATTATGGATTAGAACCTAAATCACAATTAATTAAAGAAAAGGTCACAAGCAAATATATACATAAAGACCAGACCAGGTTGTTTGACCTCATAATACTAAAATATAATCATTGTAAATTTAATTAATTATTTAATAATTATAAGAAAAAGTCCATACCCACCATATATTCACCCATTCTTGCTGGTCAGCACCTGATCTTTTATATATGGCCATTCTTATTATTTTATTGGGATGATTTTCCCATGCAGAGTCAATCTATTGATCGAATAGTAAATTGGTACTCAACCTTCTAAAAACGAGCAAGCAAGTCTTCAAAATTTTATTAATCTATTGATTGAATAGTCAATCGATACCCAACCTTCTAAAAACACATAAGTAAGCAAGTGTTCAAATTTTTATTATAGCCACAAAATCAATCCCCAATAATAGAAATCATCCGAGTCTTCATAGTGACTTGACTTAATGGAAACTTACTTCATTTCAAATTTCATAATGTGAGTTGTGGAGCTAGGATTTCTAGGAGGACCAATATACATGTATTATGCATATATTAAACAAAATTTAAAATTCATGAATATTACGGAGAGGTCGTCGTCCCCACCCCTGTAACTCCGCCTATGCTTGACACCATCCCAAGTTGAGAAATAAAATATCATTGCATGACGTTTTTCATTCGAGGTCCATTGTGACATTTAACAAATTGTGCTACTTTAAAACCTAGCTTTGTAAACTTGGTCTTCAACCTTTCAAATTGTAACAAAATAGGAGTCGACTTTTTATTATAATTACACAATTAGTCTTTAGAAACATTCATGTTTTCTCCATACATGAAAGGAATTTCATTTTATATTTATATACACCAACCTTAGTTAGGAAATAAAACACTATGTAAAATTGAACATGTGAAGACCAAGTGAAAGTGGAGTAGAATTTGGATAGTTTAATTCGCTGAGAACTTTACAATCTGTTTGATGCCCCCATTAAAGAGAGTTTTATGGGAAAAATGAGTTTTTGATGGCTTAATTTTTCGAAAATGTGAGATTAGAAGTATGGAAAAGTTTCGAATTTACCTGCAAAATATTTTATTATGAAAATGTACATTTAAAAATGAATTTTAGAAGAATAAAGAACAAACAGGAGCTTGATAAAAGGTTGAATACCAACCTACTAATAATTTTTAAAGGTTTGAAAATCAATTTACTAGTCAAACAATAAATTGAGAACCAATGAATGTAATTTTTCTTATTTTATACATACACCAAATTAACTATTCGCCATATGATTTTGTTCTCACCTGCAGGCTGCCACCGCCGGGTTTGGCTTGATCGTTTTGACCTTTTCAAACTATTGTAGGATAAAATATAGTTGTCATCGAGTTAAAATTACTGATAATTTCAAACGAACACATTGATATATACTTAAAAAAAAAATATTATTTCAATACTTGAACGAAAATTTACCTGTATAACAATATATGGAGAGAGACGTGTATACAACTACATTATTGTATTTGTTTATATGTTTTTGTTAAAAGTAGACTTTCTTTGTCCCCATTAACAGCTAATTGTTTGATCCTTCATTTCCACCATCTTTTGCCTTCAGTAGAAGTTTCTTGATTTAAAAAAAAAAAAAAATCTTCAAACATCTCCACAGACACTTTAGTTCATTAATCTTTTTGATTTTCCATTTGTAGCGCGTAATAAAATTTCATCGGTGATATATTATTGGATGGCGGTGTTGTTAGAAGAAGGTTTTCCGGCCAGAAAACGGCGGCCGTCAGCCGGAGCATTCGTCTCGCCAAGCTTCTCCGATAACAAGCTCCTCCAGTCTCTCTTTCTTCTCTCTCAAGAAATCTCATCTCTCTCACCACTCAGAATTCTCCTCAAGAAAAGCTCATCTTCAATAACGAGGAAATCAAGGCTCCTCTCCATCTTTTTTGAAGAGCTTCTTCGCAACCCAGTAAACGTTTTTCCACCTTCAGCTGCCTTGTGCTTTGAAGAATTGTACATAGTTTTGCAGAGAATAAAAATTCTCCTGGAAGATTGTTCCAGCTGTAGCACGATGTGGCTGCTAATGCAAACACCATCAATTTCGAATTCATTTCATCAATTGACCGGAGAATTATCGACCCTTTTGGATATTTTTCCGGTAAAAGAGTTGAATTTAAACGAAGATGTTGATGAGTTGTTTAATCTGATCAAGAAACAGTGCTCAGAAAAGTCATCTGATTTTGATTCTAACGATGAAAATCTTCGAGTTAAGGTTTTGAAAATGCTGGAAGATATTAAAAGTGAAATCGTTCCTGATTCTACGAAACTTTCAGAGATTTTCGACAGATTAAACTTACGTGATTCGACAACTTGCAGTACTGAAATTGAAAATTTAGAAGATGAAGTGCAAAATCTAAATGACGACAAGTCAAAGTCCGATATAGTCGCGCTGATCGGGCTTGTACGCTATGCCAAGTGTGTGTTGTATGGTGCCTCAACGCCTAGAACCACCAGCAGGAGGCGAAAGTCGGTGGCGGATGTGAATTTTCCGGCTGATTTTCGGTGTTCCATTTCGCTTGATCTGATGAGGGACCCTGTTGTGGTGTCCACGGGACAAACGTATGACCGGTCGTCTATAAGCTTGTGGATTGAGTCAGGACATAACACGTGTCCTAAAACAGCTCAGAACCTGGCCCATACGCAGTTAATGCCCAATCTGGCGTTGAAGAATTTGATAGCTATGTGGTGCCGCGACCAGAGAATCCCATTTGAGTCAACAGAAACGAACATCAAATCTAACGGCGTTGTTTTGAACAAAACCGCGTTGGAAGCCACCAAGATGACGGTTTCGTTTTTGCTTAACAAATTAACAGCGTCACAATCGCCATTAGCACTAAATCGCATGGTTCATGAGCTACGGATATTGGCTAAGACTGATTCGGATAGTCGGGCTTGCATAGCGGAGGCTGGAGCTTTGCCTTTATTGGTCAAAATCTTAGGTTCGGAACACCCAAACCTACAAGTTAATGCCGTCACAACTATTCTTAATCTCTCCATCCTCGAAGCAAATAAGTCTAGGATAATGGAGACGGACGGAGTTTTAGACGGCGTTATCGAGGTATTAAGGTCGGGTGCCACATGGGAAGCAAAGGGAAACGCGGCAGCCACCATATTTAGCTTGACAGGTGTACATGCATATAGGAAAAGACTAGGTCGAACGACATGTATCGTGAAGGGATTACTGGATCTAGCAAGGGAGGGTCCCACAAACACGAAAATGGATGCAATGGTAGCAATTTTAAATTTGGCGGGAGACAGGGAAGCAGTAGGGAAGTTAATTGAGGGAGGGGTGGTGGATATGGTTGCCGAGGTCATTGATTCCCTGACAGAGGAGGCGGTGACCATCCTCGAAATGGTGGTAAAGCGGGGTGGATTGGCGGCAGTCGCGGCTGCTTATCACCGGAATATGATGAAAAAATTGGCGTCAGTGTTGAGGGATGGTAGCGATAGAGCCAAAGAAAGTGCTGCAGCCACTCTAGTGAATATTTGCCGGAAAGGCGGGTCGGAGATAGTGTCGGAGCTGGCCTCAATCGCCGGAATCGAGAGAGTGGTGTGGGAAATAGTGGGAATGGGAACAGGAAGAGTAAAAAGAAAGGCAGGGACGTTGATGAGAATTTTAAGGAGATGGGCAGCTGGACAAATTGAAGATCATGTTGACATTGGACAATATACAACTGTGACTCCAGGATAATATTGCCAGGATAATGTTAATTTCTGTAAATTTTACTTATGTATTCTTCTCTAAAACATTCATTTGTTCACCACAAAATCATTTTTCTTGTTTTTATTTCCCTGTAGATTTGTAATGTTTTTGTTTTTGGGTTGGTTTTGGCCAACTATGTTTCTGCCAAACAATTGTAAATCTGGACCAATATCTAAGAACTTAAAGCTTGAATTATTGTTGGTATAAAATAGCAAGTGTACGATGTCAATTAAATTAGTAAAATGAACCTAAATAGTGTGGATCTTCGTCTCATAGATACTACTTTATCTGAATCCCAATTTCAATTACTCTTACCTATTATTCGAAGAAAACAATATTTCAAACAAAATTTTGATTATGACTAATGTTAACTAAGAAAAGATTAAACTATTAAATATGATGGTTCAAGCATTGTGGCTCACGATTTCACCTTAATTATCACCTTTAATCTTGCTTCTCAACCTTCAAGCATTCGTCTTTTTTGGCATTTTGGTCTCTGCCTCAAGTTTCTTGTACTTTTTAGTCCTTTTCGGTCCAAATCTTCAATATTGATCCAGCAACTCCCGAAGCATCAATGTTGGTCCCTAAACTTCCATAATCATCCATTATTGCTCCTCTTCAAGTTTCGAAAGTGTGCAAATCAATTCCCAATCTTTGACAAATTGATCAAGTTTGATTGGTGAGATATTTGGTTTCCTAATACAAGTTCTAAAACGTAATACACCTTTTCCAATACGAGTCTCAAGCATAGTATAGTATTTGGTAAGAATCTGTTCATTGTGCCTTGATGCATGTTTATGTAAAGTAACTCTTTATCTAAGACCAGCGGCGGACCCAGCACCTGACGAGGGGGTCCGACCGCGCGTGCTGGGCTCCGTCGGAACAATGCCAAGCCGTTGGGGAAGAGGGAGATCGGCGCCGGCGCGGGAGAGGCGAGGGTTTAATTCCTCAGTTTCGCTCGTTTAATTCCTCACCTCTTCCACCAGTTCTTCATGTCCCACATCATCAGATGCATCACCACCATCTAATTCACCTTCATCACCACCTTAATGGTTTCGTTCTAGTTTATTGCATCCATATATGCAGTCTTTTCCCTTGGGAATTTTAGACGTGTGATTTCCCCTTTGTTGGGGTAGTTGTTTACAGCGGGTTTTTGGCTTTGTTTTGTTTAATGGCAGTGACGATGATGGTGGAGTCGGAGATGCCGTTGTGCATATGGTTTGTGTGTCGACTATTTTTGGGGCTTAGGTAGTGAGGTGGGAACTGGGAATGATGTTCGTGGGTGCAGTTGGTTTGGGGTACGATTTGGTCAGTGGAAGAACAATATTATTATAATTTCATTCTTTATTTATTTAATTATTTTGACAAACAGAAAGTAAGAAGGGCAGATGTTGTCACCATTTGGAATAATGTCCCACTAGTGTTTAACACCAAGTTATGTGATAACACTAATGAAATTAAATGACATGTTCAATAAAATTATTTATATAATTTCACCTTTAATTGAACATATCATACAATACCATATAAACTGGTGTTATATAGCATTATTCTTATCATTAAGAATGCAGTTGTCTAAGATCACAGTTACAGATTAGATTGTATTGCGTATTCCTGTAGTACTTTTGGTTGTATTGAACTACGTTTTCATATATATATATATATATAATTTTTACGTTTTAATACAACGTTTTCAAAGCATGAGATCCCGTAGAAAGCAGTTGTCTAAGATCACAGTTACAGAGTAGGTTGTATCGCGTATTTTTTTAGTATTTTGGGTTGTATTGAATTATATATATATATACTTGAATAATTTTGAATATTATTTAATTAAATATTAATAAATGATCTCGTTCTTGCGATCGCCGATTGTCGACGGTTAATAGTTAATGTCCGTTCGAGCTGAACTTTTGTGCTGAGTCCACCATTGTCTAATACTATTATGATTTTGTAAATTGATCCATTATGTTACCAAGGATGTAAAATTGTGGATTTTACTTGTTCCTAATATTGAATAAACTTAATCTATGTGCAATCTGTAATTAAGTTTTGAAATACGAATGAGTCAGCAAGTGATTCTTAAGCTATATTTGCTATCATCTTGAGAATGACTTCAGTTTTTATTTGTGTTGGATTTTGATACCCAATAAATCTCAAGCAATGATATTAAACAGTTTGTATTATATTCCATATAAGCCTTGGCCGATGAGTGAAATAATTATCAACACAATCAATTTATAGGCTCAACCCGAAAACAATTCGGGCAATTGAAAGCAACTTAATTAGTTAATGTTGCTCATGACCACTATAGCTCTTGGATGGCCCTTTTAATGTATTGGCCCAATTATCTCTTTGTTGGCCCATTTATTGGATATTGTTGGCCCAAGTTGTGGTAATCTAAACTAACATATATATATATATATACACACTCCCATACCATTTTGTTTTCTCTTTGCCTTTGTGGCTTTGCAAACACCACCACACTTGTGTTCCTTGTGGGTATATTAAAAGTGGCAACCAAAGTGATAGAAGTAGTTGTGGGTTGGAGTCGATTGATTGATTGATTGTGGTTTGATATTGGTAAGTTTGAATTGAGTCTAGACTCCACGAATGGAAGATCCATTCCGCTACAATTTGATTTAAAAAATAAATTCTGCCCGTACTTGTGATCTTGGAATAAGATCAGTAAGTGACTCCAAGAGTCATCCTTTTACAGAGTCTATCATGGGTTTGAGGTTGATTTGTCTCAATTGGATAGATAGGGGGACTATTCTATTTGGAAGCAGAAAATGAGGGCTATATTAGTCAAGCAAATGGTTGTGAAAGCCCTTGAAGATCTTGAGAAAATTTCTGCTCAACTTAAAGCCAAACCAGCTGAAATTGAAGAGACGAATGGAATCGCATATAACTCTATAATTCTGCATTTGATGATTCTAAAAAAAAAAAACTAGAGACTTGTGGATTGTTCTTGATGCTATATTTTTAACTAAGACACAAAAATAAGATTTATCTGTTAGAAAAGTTGTTTAGTTGTAAAATGGATCTTGAAAAAGACTAAAGAGTCAAATTTGAGTGAGTTTAGCATTAATATCCTCAAAAGGCCTAGCTCATAATGATAAGTTTATTGATAATGACCTTGCAGTTATTTTGTTAAATTCATTACATAAATCATATAAAGATGTTCGAAATACAGCTAATGCTAGTATGAATATAGTTTTTCAGAGAATTAGTTTTGAAACATTGTTGGATTTGTTGATGCTAGAATTATTCTGAAGAAAATTCTGTTATTTTCCATAAAATTTATTTCCATCACATTTTCTTAGCCTCCTCGTGTCTTTTATTTCTGTTCGATCTGTCTTTTTCTCCTTCATCTTTAAGGTGAGGACTGATACAACCCATGAATTTTCGGAGTATTACTATTAAACATGGTCCATTCCTGACATTATGTTTGTATATTAAACTACGTGAGATTTTTGTTTGGCCTTGTTCGTTATACTCCTTCAGTGTTGGTGATGGATTGATTATATTGGTGGATGGTGATTTTTTTTTCATACCACCCTCGAGTTATTAATTTGTTTAGCTTCGTTTGCATGCAAGCAATTTTGAAATTCGACCATTGTAAGAGGGCGATTTCTTTGGCTAAATTTAATTTTCAAACTCAATTTGGTTACCACTACACCATATTAAATTTGAGAGGATGTTGAAGATGTGGAAAGATTATAACAATTATACTTCTTGATATATATATATATATATATACACACAAAATCTTAGAAAAGAGGAGTTGTACTCAAAAAAAACATGAATATATACCAGCAAGGGAGAAAGAAAATTAAAATGATTGAAACATCGTCGATGATTGTCAACAAATTGTTGATGTATAACTATTAATGATTGCTGACGATTATGTGTCTCATACCACTAATGGTGTTCAAATTTTTTGTTAATAATTGATTTTTGATCTGGAACCTTACGTTGGTGATTATTTTTTATTTTAGTTCTTTTTTCAAGATCACCATTTTTTAATATTTGGATGAAATTTTCTAAAATCTGTGACTTTAGGTAACAACATCACTTATTCAAAGGTTGAGCCATCTCTAATTTTATCTCTCAAATGATCATGACACGAAATATTGGGCCGAATGAGTCTGAATATTCTATGTGAGCTGATCGACCCATAATATGTAAATGGGTTAAGAGATAAACTTGTGTGAATTGTAGAGAAATTCCTCTTTTCTCAAATTAATTAATGGGGAGAATGCATAACTCCTAGCTTTAAATATCACATTTTATAAATAAAAATAACAAACTCATTAAGATATTTCAAAAATCAATTGATAAATAAATTTATTAAATATTAAAATACAATCTAATGTACATTAATTATTTCTACCCATGCCAACTCACATACCCCATCTTATTACCCAATTACACCACCTTCCCTCCACCTCTCCACCGGAGACAGCCATCGGCTCTGGCGATCGCTCCGGCGACTGTTCCAGCGATCACTATGGCAGCCGCTCCGGCGACTTAAAAATTTTCAGAAAATTAAAAATTGGAAATTACACCCCCATCCCATGGATCCACCTACCACCACCCNGATCACTATGGCAGCCGCTCCGGCGACTTAAAAATTTTCAGAAAATTAAAAATTGGAAATTACACCCCCATCCCATGGATCCACCTACCACCACCCCCATTCGCTGACACATGTCATCCGTTACTAATTGTGACCAAGTTTGTATTTAATGTGACTAACTGTGACCAAATTTGTGTTCAGTATGACTGTTTGTGACTAGGTCAATCTCAAGTCACAATCAACACAAAATTGGTTATAAATAAATTCGCGCACACCGCAGACCAGCACCACAACCCATTACCATCGTAAGCCAAATAAGCCTAAAGTACGACCAGTATCTAGATCGATAGATTGAACAAGAAACTCCCCAATCTCCAATCCACTACCATCTGCACCTCAATCCATAACCACCAACACCACCATCACCACCACCACTCATAAAAAAACTGTGATACACCACCACTGTCACATCCTGTAATGCACCACCGTAGACAAGCATTACAATCCACCACTACCATTACCTCCAATGCATCACCACTACCTCCTTCAACTCAAATTCATGACAATGAATTCCAAACTGATGTTTAACTAAAACTCTTCTCTGCACGACCACTACCACCTTCAACTAAAATCCACGATCATAGATATTACCTTCACCTCAAATCCACACCAACAACCATCACCATCATCACTTCCACCAGCACCTTCAACAAACACCAACCACCGCACCACCAGCATCATCGCACCATAACCACAACCACCAAATGTAGATCGACACAACTATAGATTTACACCACCCACAGATCCAATTCGTGAGTCAAGGACAATACATTTAATTTTAAGTATAACCAAACAAGCCCTTCGCTCAAAACACCACCAGTCCCAAACACTCTTTTCCTCGATGCCCAACGTTCTCCATTTTTCTCTCTACAATGGCGACTTCTCCCATTTTCAGATCATCCTTCCTCTCGCCCCAACTCCTTCAACACCACTCGTCCGCCACAGCTAAACCTCCTGCCACCACACACTTTACTGCAATAAAAGCCACCACCTCTTCCGACCCCGCTACGACACCTCCTCCACCCGCACTACAATCATCTAACCATCTCAAGCACCGACGCTCAGCTGACGAGAATATCCCAGACGAAGCCCGTCGCCACAACACCGCTCACAACTTCTCCGCTAAGTACATGCCCTTTAACGTCGACTCCATATCGACCGAGTCCTATTTTCTCCTGCATCTTCACCGGTGGTGGGGGTAAGGGGGTTTGGGTTGCAAGCGACGATAATGGGGGTAGAAGGAGAAGAGAAAGAAGAGGGAGAGAGAAATGAATTAGGGGTGTCGGGACTGAAAATTTAGGTTGGGTTGGGGTGGATGGTGGGTTATAATAAATATTTATTAACAATTTTATTAAATCTATATTACCACTTGATTTTTGAATTGTAAACTTCACCTACCTTGTTTTTGAATTGTAATCTTGAAAAGAAGTGTTTTAGGTAATTTTCTCTTAATTAATTACACTCTAACTACATCCTTTTATCGCATGCAAGGGAGGTTGAAAAA
>CAIGRN010082098.1:0-11703 GCA_903798345.1 Fraxinus anomala
TCTCTCTTTATCGAACTTATGATTTTATGCAAATAAATCACTTTTGATGAAGTGTTTTATGTAATATAACATGTAAAGAATGATATATAATTATATTGGATGCATAAGGGACGTCCAAGGGGTCTTGGATATAGAGGATGAGGGGTTGTGAATGAAATGTAGCGCCCCAAACTCAACAACTCTTACAAAATGTCGCATCATTTACTGTCGCTAGCCTGTCGTCATCTCCTCGCTCGAGGGAAAGTAATAGAGACTCTTTCACTAGCTTGTCACTGGCCTGTCACTCGAGCGACAGTCCAGACATAAGCTAACAGCAATCTTAGTCAATTTTTCAGACAACTTCCTCTTTTTTTCTTTCCAACTTTGGACCGCAATTTCTCATTCATCCAAAATTGGTATTGAGATTCCAAATATACCAAGATGATTTACTCGATGAGTAGAACAAGTTTGTCTATTTAAATTCGTAAGTTGACCATCAGATCAAGTCCGAATATTTATTCGAAGTTGACACGAAAGTCACTTTTCCAATGTTTTGGTTTTGACACTTAACCGAATTTTCAATCTTCTAAACCAATTTTCAATAGCGTTATCAGAGTCAACCAAGCCTAACCTAAACAAAGTATCACAACATCTAAATTATTGACTTTGTCAACTTATTACTTGTTTGTTGCCAATAAATTGCATGGATACAATTTCTTCTTCAAAAATTGGATGTTTTTCTTCCATCACCACCTATGCTTTACTTTGATAATCTTGGTGAAACGTATTCGTCAATCAATCCCCTTTCTTCACTCCCATATAAAGCATGTCTCCATTGACTTTTATTTTGTTTGTGAGAGAGTCCAATTAGGTGTTCTACGTGTCGCATATGTATCATCTTCCGATCAGCTTGTTGATGCTCTTCTCTTTCAAAGCAACACTTCCTTCACTCACTATCCAAGATTGATATTACCGATCGAACCACCATCTTGCGTGGACGTGTTAGTTGACCACTACGATTGTGATTCACAATCTAATATTTTATTTCCTTGTGTTATTTAGTTGTTTCCTTTCATTCCTAAAACACTTGTGGTCGTGCAATATTTTATATTATTGTAGTATTATACTATAATTGATTCTAAACACTCATTTATTTATATATTTTGATATCTCGATGAAAGTGTTGCAGTCGTTTTCACAAGTTTCTTTGTTGCATTTTATTTTCTTGAACTTCAAATCTATGTTTTGTGTTCTATATATGACATGTGTATTTTATGTATAAGTTGTCTCGAGGAAACAACTCATATTCTACAATACCTGTCTTGAAATATATTGGAAAATCTTTTGTGCTGAGACTACAAACTCGTCTATATTTTTCTTTATCTATCACTTTCTCTTGTTATCTAAGTTACATTTTCTTCTCTAATTCTCACAAATCACACACATGGTTCCAATGCAAAAAAGAGGCTATATATATAGTTTAGTTTTTGTAACGAATTGGGCCAAAGCGTATGGGAAGTGGGTTAAGATTGATAAAGTGCATTTTACACATTTATTCGGGCCTCAAAATAGTGACAATTTTTTCTATGAAATATAGCCTAATTTATTGTATATTTTGCATAATAGGTGAAACTCGATGATCAGAATTGGAATTGGAAGAAGTAAGATAAAAATGGCGAAATCCAAAGCATGGAGACTAAATTGCAACGATCCAATAGTTGATTTGTACCACAAAATGAAGATTGAAGTTGTTACGGGTTCAAATAGATGCCATTAGAAGTTAAAGGACCAAAATTGTAAGATAAATGACTTAAAGAAAAATGCAAAGTTTGAAATATGGTATAACTAGGCGACTGCCTTGTTATAAAGTCGGTAGATCACCCGACTTGAGAAATCAAAGCCTAAAATCTGGGATCATGGCCAGTTTTCTTTTCCATCCAAAATTTTACATAGAAACTACTTTCTTTCACGATTTTTTTTTACCTAATTTCATCTCTCAACACCTGTCGTATACATATTATACACCAAAAATCATCCATTATCATTAGAAAAGATAGGCCAATCCATCAATCTAATGGAGAATATAAGGCAGTTGTAAGAATTCAAAAATTAGACATTCAAATCATGATTTTCGCAGAACAATAAGAGGAATTATTGGAGATTCCATCGAGAAACAATTGGAAAAATTCAATAATATCAAGATCATCCTATTCTATTTCATCAACTCATAATCCAGAGTATTTTCTTCCAATTAAACATGTTTTCTTGTAATTTTGTAATGCTAGGCTAGGTTTTCAATTACTAAGATGTAGATGAACCCGTGTTATGATGTTTTAATAGAAATTCGATAATTTGACACCCAATATGTGTTTATTCTTGGATAATTGTTATAAGTTTTAATAACTTTTCAAATACTTGGTCATTAATTGGATTGTTTGTGAATTTTACGGATTACGAGAGAAATAATAGGATGGAAAGCACATTATAACAATTGCAAAATTCGATATGGATAAAGATAAACCACTATGTTTTGCATAATTTCTATAGATGTTCTAGCATTTTTAATGAATGCTTTCATATTCGCATATTTCATAGAGATATAGGGAGGTCACATAAGAGAATATATTTAATTGATATCGAGAGATGCTTTTAATTAATTTTGGAATATTGATCAACAAGAATATGTTCATATTGTCAAGTTATTGAATTGTAAAACGGATTAATAAAGGGAATTCAAAATCTTACTATCATCTAATCTATATTTACAAACGCTTGATAAATTGCTCACTAGAATAATTAGTTTAAATAGATAATTTAGTATAAGATCATTCAAACACAATTTGCTATTCGATTAAGGTTAGGATTAATTGAATCTAGTTTAAATACAGTCCTCGTGGGAATGGTAGTTTAATCTTCACTTTATTACTTGTTCGAGATACCGTACACTTGTGGGAAATCAAATGATCAAGTTTGTTGGCATTGTTGTCAGTGACTATTGTATTTGATTAGTTTTAATTTATTTTAACTTTAATCTGAATTTTTATCGCTTTATTAGTTTAATATTATATTATATAAAAAATTATAGTGTTTCCTTTTTTTTCAGGATCTTATATGCAAAGTTTGAGGCGCGATGATCTTGCTCAACTTGATTCAAAAATCGAATGAACATTCATTTTAAGAAGAAAAGAACATATAGAAGCACAACAAAAACAACAAGCGGATCTAATGGTAGAAAATATACAAAGTGAAATTGTTACTGTGATGAATAAAATTGCAACACATCCGATTGTAGCTGTGGGAAATGAGAATGAGAGACTCATGATGGAATAAATGTTTCCACCATGGGCAAGCTAATTTCCATTTATCCATCATTTCGGCACGCTAATTTCCATTTAAGGAAGGACTTGACCAACATGCCCTGCAATTCTTCAAAAAAACTTCTAAAAATCCTAATGCTCACATCTCGAGATTTTTGGATATGTGTGCATCAATTGAATATCCAAGAGTTTCCAGTGATACAATTCGACTGAGACTCCTTCCTCACACTTTGAGAGATTTAGTTAGCAAATGGTTGGACACATTCCCACCTCACATCTTCACTTATTAGGACGGTCTGAGTCATAAATTATTGAACAAATATTTTCCACCAAAAAGGATTGTCAATTTGAAGGATGAAATCACTATAGTCTCTCAACTTAATTCGAAGCACTGTTACGAGACATGGGAAAGATACAAAGGTTTGCTACGACAATGTCCACGTCGTAGTCTACAAAAATGGTTCCAAATCTAGTACTTTTACATTGGGCTAAATCCGACTAGTGGGGCTAATGTTGACTCTGCTTGTGATGGGTCAATTACAAAAAGGACTGTAGATCAGGTTTATCAGATAATGAAAGATCTAGCATATAGTAGTGTATTATGGACCATTGAGAGATCAGGTGGAAAGAGAGTTGGAGGGATGCTCGAGGTTGACACATTGACAGCTATTTCAGTACAACTAACAGCACTAACTAAAAAGACAAATAGTTGGACAACTAATCAAAAGGCGAATACAGTTCAAGTAGCTGGGTCAAATGCAGTTCAACAATTAGTTGAGGATGTGAATTACATGCAAAGCTATCAGAGGCAGTACAACAATCCCTATCCCAATACATACAATCCAGGTTGGAAAAGTCATCATTTTAACTAACATCGAGAGATTTTTTAATTAACTTAGGAATATTGATAAACAAGAATATGCTCATATTTTCATGTTATTGAATTGTATTAAAACGGATTAATAAGGGGATTCGAAATCTTAGTATCATATAATCTATACTTACAAACGCTTGATAAATTGCTTGCTAGAATAATTTGTTTAATTAGATAATTTAGTATAAAATCATTCAAACACAATTTGATATTCGATTAAGGTTAGGATTAATTGAATCCAGTTTAAGTACGTAGTCCTCGTGGGAATGATACTTTACTATTTATTTTATTACTTGTTCACAATACCGTACACTTGTGAGAAATCAAACGATCAAATATAATTGAGCCATCCAATAGGTAAATATATGGGCCGTGGACAACATTAATTCTTTAAACTACTTCCAGCAGTCCATGTTGTTTTCGAGTTAAGCTTTTAGACTTGGTTGGTAGTTGGTAATCAATTCACCGTCGATCGAGGCATGTGAAACTATAATTCGATGTCTTACATCATCGCTCGAGATTTCTTGAATATCAAAACCCAACAAATCTCCATCTTAATACCTAATTAACCTACAAGAAACCAAAATATAAAACTTATACTTGTATAATCAAGTCAACTAAATAAAATTGGAACCACAAACGTCATCTCATGTTTCGGACCCGAAACACATATCATAACTGCTCCATGTATTCACCAGGTTAAGGTAAAAATACTCAAGTAGGAATAAGTAATTACAGTAATCAGTCACGAACATATCATACATATGATAAAGATATAACATAGGATAACACAGATCTTTTCAAAAACGTTCACATAGAATAACAGAATAACACTAAGTTAATTAAACAAATGACTAACACATATGTAACAAATGCATATATGACCCCTACAAAAAGATTTCACCACACTTATTTTATCCCATTCAGTGTAGCTCGCATCTCGAGAACACATATCTCCTCTCGTCGCCCACCATACTCACTATATTGGTCACTAAACTCATGTCTAACTAGTAAATCACTATAGTTCCTAAGTCCACGAGATAATCCTCTATCACTACCTCACTTCTCTCAATCTAAGTAGATAATAGGTCTCCACCAAAAAAAAAAAAAATGTTACTCTCACACTCCACCTAATCAGGGTCTTCACAGGTAAATAAATGCAAACATTTAATCGCATTTCCATTTGCAATCCAAATGTCACTCTCCACATCCGTCGATACATACCACCAATGCACCATCAGATATCTATACTCCACATTACCAAAATACATACACACTTTGTACTAATGCATCACAACCCATTATGCATACAAACACATTATACCAAATAATCAAATTGCTCTCAAGTTCATGCAAATGCACATTTCATACATATTGAAATGTAAAATATAACCATGCAATAGAATTAAGCAATTACACACATACAGAAAGGATTACACACAAGTGCACATACAATAACTAGGTTTACTCTCAATAAACCTCATTAGGGTCATCACTCGATCCAGGAAACATTAGCCTCACCTCTCATCTTACCATTCTACTTATCATTATTCTTTGAATAGCCCCTCATAAAGTGTCCAGCCTTACCACAACTATAACACCGTCTACCACTAGACTTATCTCAACTGTTGCCCTTCTTGTTACCACTTTTGTCACTTATGTCACTACTAGTGTCATTACTGTCTTAAGCCTTGTCCAAACTCATTTTCTTTAACTTTATTCCACTCATCATCATATGTATCCCACCACTCCTCTTTTCTTCTTTTTGAGCTTTAATCTCCATCTTTTTATTTATAAGAGTATCAATGACAATGTGTTAGGTTAACTTTACCATATTTAATTGTATTCTGAACCTCCATATATGAATCAGGCATAGAATTGAGCAAAATAATGACCTTATAGGTTTCAAATACTTTTTCATCACAATTAAGAATGTCTTGAACCAACTTGTTAAAAATATTCAAATTGTCAGTAAAATTCTTTGAATGATCCATCTTAAAATTGTAAATATTTTTGAGTAAGTACAACTTATGAGGAGTAGATTTAAGTAAATATAAATCCTTCAGCTTTTTCCAAAATTCTTTTATAGAATCAAGTTTTTCAATTTTTCTCAAACATCATCAGATATGTGTAAAATAATTGAACTGCAAGCAAATTCATCATATTCTTCTTTTTTTTTTTTTGCTTTTGTCAAATTATGAGGAAAATTGTCATTTATGGCTTTTGAAACTTTTTATTGAATCAAAATCTCCTTCATCCTTTGCTGCCAAATTGAAAAATCTTCTTTTCCTTTGAAAATTTCCACTTCAAAAAGTGAAGTTGCTTTTGAAAATATAACCACCTAAATGCACAATTAGGGCACACAAAGTAATATTAAGGTCACAATATACGTTGTACTAAATTTCAAGGGTTTCATGATATTAGAGATCTCAATATCAATGGAATTGCCAAACGGGTAAAGTTCAGGTGTTCTAACAGAATATCTAATGCAACACAGAAGTATGTCAACAGTAATTCAGTTTCTTTCGCAATGTAGTCTCACGTGGTGACTTAATAGCAATCAAACACCGAAGTATTTATAAACTTGCAATTAAATACAACACTTCAAATAGGGAAAATAATTCTTAAATTCTAGCACAAGCAATGGTTATCCCACACAGTAACCCCAATCATAATGCCATCCCACACAAGAACTTGCTACTGTTGAAATTTAATACTAGATAAGTCAATATACCAGAGCGTATCAATATATAGTCTGTTAATAATGAGATATGCAAATTTACCGTTTTAAAGCAACCACTATTGGCCCTAAAGTTTCAGCAAATGCAGCAACACGATCAACCGATAATAGCAAACCGAACGTTCGGGGACAAAATCATCCAGATTCATCGTATAACTTGAAACAAAAAACTAAAAACACCAAATCAATAAAAATCACGTTAGAAATTTTCTTTCTGAAGAAGGATCCTTAAAAAATAGTTGGACGCGTCGCTACATGCCACCACTTGAGTTCCCACACACGATCGCTGGAAATGCTAAGTGCCGCTGCCAGAGACGCCACGTGCTACCACGTGCACCACAGTCAAGAGCGCCTCTACCTACACAGGACGAATATGGCCTACATTTCCTCAACAGCCTTCTGGTTTGGTCGAAAATCAAGTTTACAAGTCCCGTTGGTTGATGAAAAATGGGCAATTTCTTCGATCTGCCTTTTTACCGATTTTTGGGTTGTTTTCAAGTCAATATTTGCTTGAAATCACACTCCAACATGGTCTGATACCAATTGTTGCGGAAGCTCGCTCAAAGTTCTTCGAATCGGTGATTTTCGGACTCAATTTCATGTTATCTTTCTCTATCAAACACCAATCCAAACAGCTCCAACTCACAACTAATATATTCTCCTCGATTGCTTCTCAATCTCACCTATAAAAGACAAGATATTAGTGTAGATTTGCAGCCACAAAAGCAAGAAGAAAACCAATGGAAGAAAGAAAAAAAGAGAGACCAAAATCAAGAAGGCGGCCACTGGTTTTGGAGTACAAAGCAAACGATTTTTCTCTTCTTTTCTCAGCCAGGTTTTCTTCTCTAATTATCACAAATCACACACAAGCTTCCAATGCAAAAAAGAGACTATATATAGTTTAGGTTGTGTAACCAATTGGGCTAAAACATATGGGAAGTAGGCCAAGATCATCGAGCCATCTAACAGGTAAATATATGGGTCGTGATCAACATTAATTCCTTAAACTACTTCCAATGGTCCATGTTGTTTTCGGGTCGAGACTTTAGACTTGGTTGTTGGCAATCAATTCACCATCGGTTGAGGCCTGTGAGAATATAATCTAAAGATTTACATTATTGCTTGTGATTTATTGGGTATCAAAACCCCAACATTAGCATAAACCTTAAAAGCATTAAATTTGGATTCCCAATTGTTCTTAAAGGATGGAATTGAAAGTACTTCCTATGAAAATTACTTTCGCCATAATAATGAAATGAAATTGCATACCAAGATAGAACGTTTGCTTTGTGCATAAGACCTCGAGAAGATGTGAATGGAATCTCCATGGGGACAATAATGAAGTGTTTTATATGGAGAGAAACATGATTGGTGGAAAAATGTTGATCTATTTAGTTTTTTCTATAATAGGGATATGGAAATATTATATACATTCTTGCATAATTTTCTATTTTTTAATTTAACATTACAGACATGCAAAAATGTCTAAAACGATAGTAAAAAAACCTTAGATAATTTTATATTTTCTCAACCAATCATGTCTCTCTTCATGTCAACCATTTCATTATTGTGCCCTTCAAAACTTCCTTTCACATGCTCTCAAGCTCTTACGTATAAGATTAACATATATGCAGCCTAACATTAAATTCGAGGTGAGTATATTTTCTTTGCTTCTTTTTTTAATCATAACGAATTAAATTACTGAATGATTGCGACTGTTACACATGCTAAGCAAGTAATCATATTTATGTCCCTATATCTAACTAGATCTAAATTGATTATTCATATTATTTATGATCGATAATCGTATAGCTAAAATTTCTATTTTTAATGTGTTTCTTATAGCTATTATAAATTCTTTACCAATACAATTAAGAAGATAAAAATGAAGTACATTTTGGTGAACAGAGGAGTGTTTGGTGGTCTGGGCATAGGAATGACTACAAGCATTATTGGTGTGATCCTTTTGCTTCCATCGATATTGGTCAATGTTTCTTCTTTCTCTTATTCTTCTTATTTTTATTCATCGTGTATCTCCCTTTTGAGAGAAATATAAACGAAAATGTCTGAGAATTTAAGCTCTATCATCAAATCCCAAAAAATTAAAGTGTATACTTTTCATTTTCCATTCTGGTTTTCACATATTCTTTTTCCCTATCTCAGGAAATTTCCTTGTTCTCTATTTTTATTTATATCCATTCTGATTTTCTAAATTTCTCATTTCTTTAATATCACCAATTTTTAAGAATTCCATTTTTTGTTTAACTATATTATAATTTTTTTCAGAATTGTCCCTTTTGTTTTGGTATCAAGATCCCTATACTTGAATACTGATGACGGAACAATGTCGCCTTTTGAGCATAAAGAGGTGCAATGACGGACCCAAGATTTTGAGTCAGCACGGGCGGCCGTAGATCATCAACCGTTGTCAGCAATAAAATATTAAGAGTCTCGTTTGATGTCCATTTTTGTTTGCAAAACGTGTATTTTGGAATAGTGATTTGATGGAAAATATGTAGTTAAAAATAAGAAAAAGTTTTGAATTTGATTATTTTATTATTTTATTGAAAAATGTGCGGTTGAAAGAAGAAAGAAAAATGTATAGAATCAAATAAGGTCTAAAATTTAAATATAACAATTATTTTATTCAAATTGAACATATATAATTTTGTTGTAAGAAATAGCAATATTCACCAAATGATATTGTGGCTAAGTTTTGTATAATTCAAAGGAAGAGCANAAAAGAATCAAATAAGGTCTAAAATTTAAATATAACAATTATTTTGTTCAAATTGAACATATATAATTTTGTTGTAAGAAATGGCAATATTCACCAAATGATATTGTGGCTAAGTTTTGTATAATTCAAAGGAAGAGCACGTAATCAAATTTTTATAATTGTATTAAACCCGCTAAAACGTAATATATATTATTCTGGTTAGATAAACTTCAAATTCAATGAATGCCACAATGGTGAAGTTCTCAATTACTTAAAGAGAGGTCAAGGTTTCGATTCTCCTCTGTTGATATCCTATTTGATTTTGGTAAAAATTATTGAATTAAAAAATTTTCACAATAAAAGTTGTGGGAAGGGAATCGAAACTAAGACCTCTTATATGAATATAGGAACTTTAATCAATTGAGCTATAAGCAATATTTAAAACTAAAAAACATTTCCAGGTATAAGATCTAAAATATTTATTTATTGTCAAAAAAAAAAATTTGATCCGGCGGATCAGCACGGGCGGCCGCCGGGTCTCGCCGGGTGCTGGGTCCGCCCCTGAAGAGGTGTACGTGTTGGATGATGGACGAGAGGTTAGAAGAGCTCTTCAATTAAGCTTCGTTTGCTTGGATCTAAATATTTGTTTAACTTGAATTTAGTTTTCATATTTTTTTTAATTCTGTCATTAAGCTGTCATCCATTGTACTAGATTTAATTAAATTTTTTTTACATTAATTTTTCATATATAATTAATATTTTCTATGAACAGTGTTTAATTTCATTTTCACTCACTGTAGCTATGAATATACAAATGAATCTATTTTCCATTTCTTTTGTGAAAATTACACAAAATCCTACATCTCAAACATACAATTCAAATACAATGGGGTAGAGTTTTAAATTCATTAATCAGGTGCTAATTATGAATTTTTAATTTAATTAATACAAAATTAATTAATACGATCACAATAATCCACGCCATACCCACTATCTCCCGAGTCTCTCTCTTTATATCCAAACGAAAGACAATACATACACCACAGCCCATCATCAAAACCCATCTCCATCCCCATCCCAACCCCCACCCCATACCCACTATCTCCTGATTCTCTCTATATGTATACATATACATGACAAAAATTCTCACTCTTGCAAATCTGAGTAAATCATTCAATTACAAAATTCTATCTACTACCTTTTCTCTCATACTTATTTTCATTTTTTTCTGAATAAACCTACGGTTTCTAGTTCTTGAATGATTTACTCATATTTCCTTTAACTGTTGTTAGTAAGATTCATGTAATTTCTTCACTCGAGGTAGAGATTTTAGCGAAGGAGATAGCCTTCAGTTCAAATCCTTGTAATGGTGTTAGTCTTGTACAAACTTGGTGAAAATATTACAGATCATCCATATTTGGTGGAGCTCAACGAAGATGTAGGCACTTCTTGCAAAAACTGGAGAAAAATCTTTGTTCTTTGTTATTGCTATTGTTTCTGCTGTTATCTTTGAATCTGTGTTATTTTTCCTTCATCTGCAACTGTGTTTCTCTCTTTGTGATGTTTGGTGTAGTTTTGATGGTTGGGTGGTGGTTGGTGGGTTTTCGTGTGATTTTTGTTGTTGGTGGTGATTGTTTTGCAATTGTATATGGTGGTTGGTGTTGATGGTGTTGTTGGTCGTGATGATCAATTATATGTTAAATGTGACCTTTTGTGGCTAAATCTATATTAATTGTGATCGATTTGATTATGTCAATCTTTATTGTAATTGTTTGTGATCAGATTTGTCTTCACTGCGACTGTATGTGACCAAATTAATTGACTTGGTCACATTTTTGGTCACATACAGTCACACTAAAGATAAATTTGATCACAATTAGACATAGATAACACAACTCTAGTTACAATCAATAACAGATTACGTAGTATTAAAAATATTGCTATCACCTTGCCCCAATCACTACCACCATCACACATATGAACTCCAATGCACTATATTCACTTGCAATGCACAATATTGTCACCACGCAAATATGTTTTCTAAATACAGTTGCCACCTCACCACCACTACCAC
>CAIGRN010082103.1:0-10266 GCA_903798345.1 Fraxinus anomala
CGTAATCCACTTGGGCCATTCGAAGTAGCCTAATTCTATTAGTATTGCTCATTGCCCAACCCAAATACTTGGACGGCTTTGTTGGTTGTAGCCCACCTATTATTGTTACCTATTGGGCCTCTACTATTCTAACCTAAAAGCCTAAGTAAACATTTACCTTATATGTGTGCTACCCATTACTGTTAGTGTGTGTGAATGTTGGGAAGCCGTGTTTGAGAGTGAGAGAGGAGCGTTCCTTTGGCTTTGTGCTTTCTTTAGCTTTGTGCCATCTTCTTCTCCTCTTCTCTTGCCTTTGTGGCTGAACTATTGAGGCTACCATCATCCCCACACCTTGCCCTTTGTGGGCAACTCGTGAGCAACCTTTGTGGTGCAAAACGGAGCAACCGATTGGGCGTAGTGGTTTGGGTTTAGTTTGTGGATTGTGGTGTCGATTGGTGAAGTTGAGCTCGGTTTCTTGGTGCATTGGAAGATCAATATACAACATATATCATATCCAAACATACCCTACTTATCTTTTAAAAAATACCAATACAAATGTTTTAATCACAAATGGACGGAAGAATGATGAGAAATGTAAAGAAAAAGATTGTGTTGGTTCAAGAAGGTTTAAATCAAGTATTGAATTGACATAGAAAAATAAAATGCATCAATGTACATTATGCAAAGGACTAGATCATGACAAGAGGATATGTACTGAGAACTCGAAGGAAAATGGAAATGAGCTTATCATTTCCGAACAATCATAGCATGTAAGTTTTCATTATATTTTTTCCTATTTCGCCTATAAGTCAATTTTCATTAATAAGATTTTTTTATGCGTACATACTAATAATTGATTTTTTTTTCGTGTAGAATTCATATTTGGACTTATCAATAGGGGGCCCACAAATTTTTTATTGGATGTGGGCCCTCTCTTTTGTGAGAGGGCGTACACTAAGGTTCACATCCCGATGTGCAAATAGCAAAACCCTTTTGAAGATATAAGTTTATGTAAATTTTCACAATTAATATATTCACATCGATTGCTCCTCAATCTCACCTACAAAAGATAAGATAATTGTGATGATTTGTACCCATAATGGCAAGAAAAAAATAATAATGAAAGAGGCCAAGAAACGAGATCAAATCTCAAGCAGGCTATCGATTTCTCTCTTGCATACACACAGTTTCTTTCTTCTTTTCTCACACACTTTACGGTTAAGGTAAAGGCACCATATATATAGGCTAGGATAGGTTTTAATTGGACCAATAAAAGACTTAAATTGACCAAGATTCAAAGTCATCCAAGAGGTAATATATATGGGCCGTGTGCAACATTAGTTGTTTGAGCTATACTTCTAACGGCCCATGTTGTTTATGGGTCGAGCATTTGAACTCGGTTGTTGGCAACAATTTAATCCAACATTTATATCATAGACAATTCATTAGGTATCATAACCCAAAAAATCTCCACCTTAATACCCAATCACCCTGCAAGCAACCAAAAAATACAAATTTAATCATTGCATAATCAAGGCAACTAACAAAATTAGAATCACAAACCTTACCTCGTGTTTCAAACTTGAAACATATACCATAACTGCTCCATGTACTCATCAGGACTAAGGTCAAATAACACCCAAGTATAAACATATAATAACGGTAAACAATCAAGAGCAAATAATCATGCAATGAAAATATAACATATGATAACCTACATATCTTTTCAAAATACGTTCACACAAAATAACAGATTAATAATAAATCATACGGTCAAAACATATATACAACAAATGCATAAATGACTCTACGAAAAGATCTCACCACACTTACATATCTCATTTCGTGTTGTTCACACCTCAAGAACACATATCCCTTCTCATTGCCCACCATGCTCACTAGACTGATCACTCAACTCATGTCTAACTAGTAGATTTCTGTAGATCCTAAGTCCTTGGTATAATCCTCTACCACCACATCACTTCTCCCAACATAAGTGGATAATGGGTCTTTACCTAATAGAAGTGATAGAAGTGTCCCTCTCACACTCAACCTTTAAATTTAAAGTACAAAGCCTCTTTGAGCTTTTTCAGCTTCGTGAAACGCTTTAATTACAAAATCATCCTGAAAAATAGTATGTCTCAACAGAGCACCATAAAGTCTTTAGCATAGGGTGGGGTATCTAACTCTGTAAATTTATCTTCCAATACATTCGATGAGACAAAAGGACCGAAATGCTTTACATCCAAAGTCGTAGGTGAAGAATCATAACCACAAAAGAACTCTCAACACACGCCTCACAAAACTAAACCATATTCCTAGATCTTATTGAATGCAAATTCCTGTAATTCTCATGGGTGAGGAATTCTGAATTGTGGAAAAAAGAAAAGATTTTTGAGGAATTATCTAGCTAATTACAGAGAATAAGTAGAGTAGAATTTTTGAGAAAAAAGAACGAAAAGTCAAGATATATATTATGGGTGTGTGTGAGCCACATTATTTTGGAAGAATGTATTTTGAAATAGTAAATTGATGGAGAATGTGTGGTTGAAAAAGAAAAAAAAATTATTGATTTGATGTAAAATATTATTTTATTGAAGAATGTGTGGTTGAAAATGAGTAGAAAAATGAGAATGAAAAAATAATAATGTGTACCAAATATGAGCATAGTTAGAGGTGAAATTTGGAGAAAATTTGAGGAATTGAATTTATGGGGAGAAATTGAACTAGGAAGTGAGTACCATGAATCATCAAATTGAAACCAATATTGAAATGGAGATTCAAAATAAATAATTTCCAATCATTACCCATATTTTAGGCTGCAAATCTTCGACCTTAATTCCCCCGTTGATGCCAATTTCACAAAACCGTTTCTTGGTAGGGGCTTGAGATGCTAATTGCTGGGGATTGGATAGGAGATGTTGGTTAAGTTGATGAGAAGAGAATGGTTCCACGTGGTACTTTTTTTTTGGTTGGAAAAAACGCTCATGAGAAGGTAATTGGTGCTTTCTAAAAGGTATAAGTAGGGTATGTTTGGATTTTATTTTTTTTGAAGGATTTAAATATAATTGATGAAGACCATTAGAATTTTTAAAATTTAAGAGTCCAAGAATTTGTCAAAAATCTTTGTCAGTTGTATTGGTGGGTGGAATGCTCCCCTTGATGTATTATGTATCTTTTATAAGATTGTGTAACAGACTGATTTTATATACTAAATGCGTAAAGAAATTACCACACACTTTTTGATATAGTTTATGTTTCCAAATATTTTGGTAATAATGCTTAAATTGTTAATATTTTCGTAAATATTCATGATTTTGGTCATTGTTGCTTTTCTAATGACTAAATTAACCACACAAGAAGAGAATTCAAATAAAATGCTATATTTTTCATCCATTTATCCCATACTTTTATGATTAATTAATGTCTAAATGTACTCGGTATTCTTATATTTTGATTTAGGTATAAGTGTGGGAGAATTTAATGAGAATGTAAAATGCTATATTTTTCATCCCTTTATCATATGCATGTGTGATTAATTAATGCCTAAATGTACTCCGTATTCTTATATTTTGATTTAGGTTGCAATTGGATGAATATGGTGGAATTTAAAAGAAACAAGCGAAAAATGACTTAAGTGAAATAAAATTAAAGTTCGGGGACCAAGATGCAAATATCCAAAGGATGACTCGAAAAGTAAAAAAAAGATGTGAAAGATTTGAAAACCAATTGATAGAAGTCATGAAGTATTAGAAAAAGAAAAACGAGAAAAGAATTCAAAAAGCGAGAAAACGAAGTTTGAAGACTGAAATAAAATAATTGCATAGTTATCAATGTTCTGCGGTCGCATAGCATTAACAAATATTCGGTCGCATACATGGTAACTGAGAATTGAAGGCCATGCTTCGAATGAACTATGTGGTCGTAGGAATTTGTACTATGCGGTCGCATAGTACACTTTATGTGCAAAAAATTTGGTTTCCGAATTTAACTCAAATACTTATGGAAGCAAATTTCAAAATATTTTTTGAAATTGTAAAACCGTCCAGAAAACACACACACACACACAAGTCCTCATATTTTTGTGCTAGAATTCTCATGAGTAGCTAAATTCTTGTACTTGGTCGAAAGAAATCGAAGCCTCGGAACCAATCCAACTGTGAGATCTAAATTATTTTCATTGTTTAATTCATGTTTTGAGTTTTAAATATTCTTCTGCACTTATTTTCATGATTATTGCGTTTAATTGTTAGGAGGCCTACTAATTTATTATTTGTTGCAATTTAAGTTAAATATCAAATCCGTAATTGTTTGATCTCTTTAATTTATGAAACAACTGGGATTTAATGATTTGCTGCATTAGAAATTATTAAATTTTGGGAAGAGCGTCTGATTAGATTAAATACAACCTCTAGTGATTGTGTTATTTAGTTTCATCGATTTCTCTAATTATTAAAGCGGTTACTAAATTAAATCCAGAGCTCTTATCTTGGGTTGTTTAGTAATTAGAGTTAATTAGATAACTTGTTTTCTAATTAACTACAATTAAGGAGAATTAGGAAAATAAATCCAACGATGAATATTCAAAGTGAGAATTAATATACATTTGCATCTATGATCAATTATGAAATTCCAATGATGAATGTAGACTGAGACCAATGTTAGTTCTTTTGATTACTTTCGCTATTTAATTTGAGCTATTCATTAATTGATTTATTTAAAATTGTTTGTGTATAATCAAACCCTCCAATCATCGTTTACATAGCATAAAATTAGATTAATCACTCTTCGTGGGATTGACTCATGCTTCCACTACTACATTTGTTTTCAGAAGTTAAGATTTTATTTTTAGGTGTCTATGACAGCACACCAATTACATTCAAATAATGTTATAAATATCAAAATTATGATAAAAAAAGAATGTTACTGGAGATGTAAACATTATAATTAAATAACGTTATTAAAATAAAAATCATAACAAAAAGTAAATGCTATAAAAATGTAAACATAACAATCAAATAATGTTACAAGTACTGAATTTATGATGGGAAATGAATGTCATCTTAGAGTTGTTTTCAAAGCTCTTAGCTCTTGTTTGATTCTCATTTTTTTCAAAATATATATATATTTTTTTTATTTTTAATAACATATTTCAATAAAATAATATTATACACAACCAAAAAACTTTTCCTTCATTTTTAACCACATTCTTTATCAATTTACTATTTCAAAATATAGTTTCTAAAAATGGGACTCAACATAGGCCAGATTTTAAATACTCCACCAGTAATAGCATTCGAAAAAATGCTATTCAAAAACTTTTGCACTTCACGAAAACTCGAATTTACGTCACAAGAGGAGAAGGAAGCTAAATGTAGCCAAGGGCAACTTGATGGCTCGACTAGCTGATTAGTATTGCCTTTTAATTTTGAATATGCTACCGGCAAGTCATCCTTGGCTGCAATCTGCTCCCTTGTCCTTAATGCAAGGCTCTTTCAAGATGAAACAAACATTAGAAAAATTGAACGAGAGGCTCATTACTCTTGCTTGTGCAGTTCCTTATCCCTTCTACACACATAAAGAGAGGTTCAGATTGCATTATATGCTATTAAAACTTGGAACTTTATTGAAAGGCCAATAGAACTTCTGTCCACTCAAAGGGCAACAAGATTTTTCATTTATTATTGGAAGAATATGAAGATTCGGACAAATACCCAAATAGATATCTTTCTTTATATGGTAAAAACGATGGTCCACCCCAAGAGTTTTGCACTCATTTTACTCTCTCTCTCTCTAGGGTTTTGCTTTTTTACGAAACATGCAATGAACTATGAAAGTGGCGGAGCCGGGATTTGATTTTGGGAGCCTATTATGGTCGTCCGTCCACCGGATAGCTGTAGCGGCAAAATAGCGACATTCGAAAAAAAAAAACATTTAAGATATATATTTTGTTTAATATTTTTTTGTTAAAAATACATAAAATTAATTCATTCATCATTCAATTGTAAAATCTGGAAGAAAACTTGTTTCCTCTTTTAATGCACAAATCTCAACAAAAATCAGTTCAATGCATAGCTTTTTACTAAGAAAGTTCTGCAAAATTGTTTGGTAGAAAATAGTCCTAACAATGGTGATGAGGCTTTTAACTTATTTTTAGTCAACTCAATTATAATTATGGTTTTCCAACACTTGTATGTCATGAATGAATTTTTGGTATTTTGTCTTTGCTTTATTTTTGTACTTATGTACACGGGAAACTATTATTTTCCATTTTTTTTCAATTATCAGGGTTTTGTATAGTTAAACCTTGATTTGTTAATTTAAAATGTATTAATTCCTTCCTCTTCTTGTTTTCTTTACTATTTTATTTTTATTTTTATTATGAATAATGCAATCATTGAACCATAAGTATGAATATCTTGTCATATCAGTATTGAGAAGTTTTTATTTCGTTCACTGGGGACATGAGATCAATTTCATCAATAGATCTGATCTCTTGCCCCCAGTGAGAATCACAAATATATTTCTCATGCCGCATCAACAATGTGAAGTTTTTATCCTATCTACTTGAAGGCAATGAATCAATTTCATCCAAAGAATATGTTAAGTGCTATCATATATTTCGCGAGCTTTATCAATCAGATAGTTAGCTGCACTCACATAAAGAAAAATTAATGCTACAAAATAATCAAATTATGTACAAATGATACAAATGGAACTTAAAGTTGGGGAGTCTAATTTTAAAGGTTGGGACATATTTTTCAAACATCCTAAAGACTAGGGACTAATTGTACAAATTTTCCAAATAAAAAATAAGATTGTGATTGGAGGATTTTATCTCTGTCAACTAAAAGAACCAAGAAGCTTTTTATCACCAAGCTACAAGTGGTGTGAACTGGATTCTATTTAGACGATTTGTGACAAGTTTTCAAATCAAATCACTTAAAGCGATTTCTAATTTTTTCAAATCAAATCAAACTATTTCAATTTCTAAACCAAACCACCTTTTTTGCTTTGGTTCGATTTAAAACCACGATTTAACAAAGGAAAAATAACATATATCGAATAAGTTAAATCATAAATATTAGTATAAATCTCACGTCAAAACATAAATAATATCATTAAAAATATTACAAATCAAAATTTTATAATTCTAATCATTATAATGCAACAATATTATAGAAACATTTTAAACTTTTAGTCGATAGCAATTGGAGCAACATTTACAATTGTAATACATGATTCATTCTCTCAATAAAGATAATATATAGTATATGAATTCGTTAAATATAGTTAGATGATATAAAATAAATAATAAAAGAAAATGAATAGACAGATTAACTATTTATAACATTTTGTGAATCGTTCGGTGCTTATATCTCATCCAAATATTGACGAATCATTACATGTTCCTTATTACTATGCAACTTATTTTTAGGGTCAATCACTGCCTTGATCATTCTTTCACTCAACGAACTCTTGAAGAGATCAAGAATTCAACAAATAATAAGGAATGCAGACTCAAAAATAATTGTTGATATTTAAATAGGTAACACATCTTTAACAATTTGGAGGGACAATCTTATACTTATTAGCTTTCAATTTTCAACAAAGTAATATATCGAAAGGCTCATTGGTCAAATTTTCAAAACGATCATTTAAGTAATCCACAAAATAATTCTATCAATTAACAATAAAATTTAGAAATAAAGTTAAATGTAAATAATTAATTGAGTGACCTGATCAGAAAATTAAAATGAAAATAAATAAAAAATATTTTCCACTGAAAATTTAAGAGAGTTCAGTACAAATTTGAACAAAATAACACAACTGTCAATAAAATAAATCAAATAATTACCAAAAAATAAGAAAAATTGGATAAACTTACCTGAAAATTTAGCCGAAATTCAAAAAAAAAAATTATTAGTAGAAGGAAAGAAATATTTGAATCTGAATTAAGATCCAGATTTGATTGTTTACTCAATTGTAATGAGCGATAGAAGAATATGGTTTAATAGCAACTGTTCAACACTTAACTTAATTTGAAGATTTTATATTCACAATTGTGGCGGCTAATGGGTATTTTAGTATGATTTAATTAATTAATTGGGATAGATAATTGTCAATTTAGATATTGAGTTTAATTGAATTTTGACTAATATGAATATATCTTTGTAACTAGGATGTGTCTAGTTCTAGTTGAGTCAGATAAAATTTAAATTAATTTTTTTTCCAATTTTTCAAAATATTTTGACGGTTTGAAAAGGTTTGCAAAAATTAAAATATAAACCAAATCATTTCAAAACGGTCTTGTTCAGTTCAAAACCCAAACGTTAACGGATCCACATGGATCCAAACCAACGGTTTCGATTGGATTTTGTAATTGACGATTTTATTGTTCAACCCTAGCTGTAACTATAAAATGTGTAGTTAAAAAGTGAATAAAAATTGTTGATCGAGTGAAATTTGTTAATAAAAATAAAGTTTTATTAAAAAATTCATATTTCTCGGTAACTTTTTAATTAAATTTTTCAAATTACCATTTAAAAATCACTTGTGGTTTTAGCTCTCATTTGATTTAGCTCCTGTTTAACAATGATTGAAATAAAATTCTTTTTTTGTTTTCTCATTTTCAACTACTCATAATAAAATATTTTACAAATAAATTCACAATTTATTCTATTTTTTAACAATGCATTCTCCAAAAAATTAACTATTTCAAAATTTATTTATTTATTTTTTAAAAAAACTCATTTTAATGGTTGTCAAATATTAGCTTAGATAAAAAAAATTAATTTTTTAGTAAATTTTAATAAAAGTTGATGAAATGTGTTGATAAAAATTGTGAGTTTCATAAAATGTATGGTTGAAAATGAGTTTAAAGAAATGAATTTTAGAAAATGAGGCTCAAACAGGGTTTAGAATCATTTTCAATCGTACGTACAAAATTATTTTGTTGGGAGAATTTATAATTAAAAATGAGTTTGAAAAAAATGAAGTAATGCGAGGCCAAACAAGATAAGATCAACGCAATTTTTTCATTAAGTCTAGTTTGATGGTCATTATTTTGAAATATTTGAGTTTTGAATAGTAATTTTTTGAAGAATATGTAATTAAAAAGTAAGAAAAAAATTTGAATTTACTTGAAAAATATTTTATTATGTAAAAATGTGATTGAAAAATGAGTAAAAAATTAAAAAAATTTAAAATAATAATTGTCAAACAAGGATAAAAACGAATTGACATTTGAAATTTGACAAAAGAAGGTAGTATACGAGTCAATATGTAGGGTATGTACAATTAATTTTGAAGGACAAATATTATTACAGTGAGAATCTTTGCGCCAATGTACTAAATATATTTGAAATTTGAAAACGTGGATGATCTTGCTTTTCTTAAGTTCTTTCAGCGCGATCTTTGTTGCCCATGTATTTTGAAAAGTTGCCTTCAAATCATTGGGAATTTGTAATAGGTTTTCAAAAGTTCGAACAATTTTCACTATCAATTTTTTAATGCAATATAGTTTATTGTTTGAATTTAACCCCGTTCGACAGTTATTATTTCAATTTTTTTTTTCTATATACTAATTTTTAACCATATATTTATAAAATAAAATATTTTTGCACGTAAATTCAAAAATTTTTTCTAATTTTTAATCACACATTCTTCAAAAAATCACTATTCAAAACTCTATTTAACCAAATAATGGCTATCAAATGAGGGCTTAAGTATAAATCACACATTCATTATATACGTAAAATAGAAAGGATAACTATAACTGAAATGTAGACATCAATCTTTGCTCATTATTTCGCTTATATCTTCAACCATTTTTCATTGCAATTTTATCATTAGTCTTTCATCAATTAGTTCGTAGTGTTCTTGATGACTATTTTTGAGTAGAAAATGTATTAGTAGGGGTATAGAAGACTTTATTTGTCTATCATATTTTAAAATAAGTAAAAAAAGAAATATTAAAGTTCGACATAATCCTGTCCCTTATTTCAAAGTAAGCTAAAAAATATGTGGACAAAAATCATCATAAATGACGAGATGTAGTGTTATTGAAGGTTAAAGCTAAAAATGCATCATAAAAGTTGGGGAGATAAGTACATAATTAGAGTAAAGATTGATAATCTTTGTTACAATCAAATTATGGTGTAATAAACAAAAATGGTTACCTGAATTTAATTACACAATCAGTCACGCTCCTCATCCATGCCTTGACAAACATGCTAAAAATAGGCTGATGTGGAATTGTCTTTCGAAAAAAAAAAAAAAAAAAAA
>CAIGRN010082104.1:0-14112 GCA_903798345.1 Fraxinus anomala
CTCCAACCTGTACCAGATAATACATGACCCACAAATTTAACAAAGCTTTTAAAGCACAGTAGTATACTACAACACAGTGGACAAGATTTTAGTTTCACTTTCTTCCTTAATAGTGTTGATTGTGGAGTATTATACAATCCACACCTTATCAAATGAACCATTAGCAAGGGGTAGGGAGAGAGAATCTAGAATAAAAAAGAGACCAAAAAAAAAAAAAAAAAGTAAAGGTTTTCAAGTGAGATCAGAGCACCAAAACGGACCGGAAAATGAAAAACCAAAAAATTATTCCACATGATAAGATGATGGCATGCCTCATGAGTAGATTAAAGATACTTATCTATCCTGGAAAATGATTTAAGGTTCTGATGCAAACCCAAAACAGATATTGTGAAAAAACATGAAAAGGTTTCAACAGTTCATCCAGAAATCTACAATCAAATCTCCCCATCCTCCTACTCGTCAGAATGAAAGGGTAAAATGTTGCATTGGAGACAATTGTGTACAACATTCAAGCATACAAACCTAAGTGCATAAAGGCAATATCTGAGAGTAAGTGACTCACCGCCCTAAGCTGCTGAACAGATTTGTACAGCTCTTTCTTTGGTGNTAAGGTTCTGATGCAAACCCAAAACAGATATTGTGAAAAAACATGAAAAGGTTTCAACAGTTCATCCAGAAATCTACAATCAAATCTCCCCATCCTCCTACTCGTCAGAATGAAAGGGTAAAATGTTGCATTGGAGACAATTGTGTACAACATTCAAGCATACAAACCTAAGTGCATAAAGGCAATATCTGAGAGTAAGTGACTCACCGCCCTAAGCTGCTGAACAGATTTGTACAGCTCTTTCTTTGGTGCACAAATAACTATGGCATAATAATCTGCTGTCACCTTCCCATCACGTTTACAAAAAACTGGGCTGACAGTGGGTCCCTGCACGTATAAGCATGAAATCATACGAGAACTCTATGATATAGATAAATGATATTATTAACAAGACAAGTGATCATGTGGCATGGGTAAGTGGAGTGTAATACAAATACGATTTGCGTGCATCTCTCTTCATTAACAAGACAAGTGCTTGGGAGGAATAGGTAAGTGAAAGGGTAATGCAAACATGATTCGCACGCATCTCTCTCTCTCTCTCTCTCTCTACCCCTAGCTGCCCCTCAGTTTTTACTGTTTCATTTCTGTTGGAGTGGGCGTCTTTCTTTTGTTATTTCCAAACAATATATGCAGGAGAAGTCAATATCACCTGCAACCCAGATAAAGATGTTTGGCATAGTATTCGCTCGGCCACTTCCTCTGCACTGCTTCCCCTCATGTTGGCTGTTACCTGCCAGGAGGGTTGTAAGGTAACTGAAATAATGAGAAATAGTAATTGAAACGAAATAAACAAATGAACCCACCATGAATTGATCAGCAGCCCTCAAATGTGCCTCCAGTCTTTCAAGCATTTCATGAGTTATATCGAGCACGCCTTTTCGCTGGGTCAATGATTTTCTGCTAGCAACAAGGACAGCCTGATATAATAAAACAAGGTCAAACAAGAATCCAGAAATATTAACTCTGCATTAATGTCCAAAGTCTCTCCTCATATCAGTATCTTAAATTCTGGCAAGTTTGCAGCTTTGTAAACTCGGTAACAAAAAAAGCAACTACCTGACTTTCCACGATAACTCCACCTTCAATTTCTTTCAAATTATTTTCTCTCAATGTGGTTCCACTGCTCACAAGGTCCACAATAGCATCAGCTATTCCCATCTATTAAGAGGAAAAACAAAAGTCAGGAATGGATATAGAATTTGTACTCCTTTTTTAATTCAATCATTCCGATCAGTAAGGCAGCCACGAGAGAGAAATACAAATCAAATTCAGTTGCAATCCTTTTTTAGCTGTTTCCCTAGAGATCTTCATCATTAAAGCAACCTTCATTTTGCTTATTCATGGAGTTGTAACATTACCACTGGTCCTTCACTAACTCCAAGGTACCTCATTAATGTACATTTTCCAGATTGTTGTTTATCACTTACACGTGAATTTTGTTTTATTTTATTCAAATTGCACTTGTCTGAGTTTCCTGCTGAGATTCATTTTGAATTATGCATAACTGTTACATTAAGACACAAATATGTTATTACATTTGCAGTCATTCTCCAAAAAAAGATGTTATCAGGACGAAACTATTTTAGTCTTACAAAATAAAATCAATAAAATAAGATAGGGAGACCCATTAATTATCCAAAGCCAAAACTCCAGGATGAGTTTTCTCCAGCGTGAGGAAAAATGATTGGGTCAGTATCATTTCAGTTTATTTAGATATTTTACATTTTTTATTCCCTAGATAATTCAGATCTATGTTGTTTTGTTTCATTTTATTTAGTTTCTTAGTTTTCAAGTATGGTGCTGAGTTAGGGCAGTTAAAGGACAATTGTCCCTGAGATGAATGCTAGGAAAAAAAGGATACTAAGATGGATGTGCAATTATGATAAAATGGATAGGAAATGAAAAGATATGCCAACAAGTGGAAGTGGCACTGTTTGAGGATAAATTAAGGGAAGAATGACTTGAGTGGTTGGGAAATGTTTGCTTAGGCCTAAAAACGCTCTTATTCATAAGAGTGACATGAGTACTTAGGATTTGAAGCCAAATCTGGACTCTATTCCAGGTTTTATTTGATATTTCCTCAAACTCTAGCTATGAATATGGATCAAGGTCTCCTATTCTTCTCGAGCTTCAGTCTAACTGATGCAGGAAGAAATCATTAAAAAATGGATGGATGTTCAGAATTTTTATTGATTTCCATTTTGGAAAGATTTTGTTTCCTCCTTTTTTAATCAGCATCCATATGATACATTTGTAGATAATTGCTTAGGTTGCAAGTTTAGCACTATAGATCTGATCTTATACCAACCTTCGGTGTTAACTATGTATTAGCCCAATTTTAAAAACTAGTGAAATTTCAAGCTGTTCCAATTAGAATTTGAAGGTACTTCTCCCCACATCAGATTTACACACACACAACAGTAGAAAATGCCATAGGGAGAACAGGAAAAGAACGGCCAAAAATATCAATGCAGAGGCAGGAGTAGAACATCGTGTTCTCAGAACGTATAGCATTTTCATGTCAGGAGAGTTTAGTTCTTACTGCAGGAGCTGCCTCCAGGGCTCCATCAGCAGTTGAAAAAGTGACGTGCTTCAATCCATTATCTTTCATAAACTTTGGAGCCAACTGAAAATAAACACGAACTATTAAATATAACCTCTTCCATAAAAAAGAAAATAGTCAAGCAAAAGGAAAAAGATTCAGAAAACTCTGTATACACCATACATATGTGAAGCCAGTAGCAACTCTCAGAGGTCTTTCAGGTGTCCATTGTGGCATCTGTGCTAGCTCTTCCAAAGTGTTAATGTTCTCAAAAATGCCATACTTGGGTATCTAAAGTAGAGGAGTACATTACCTTCCATAGGTAAGGGGGAAAAAAGTGCGTAATGACTATATTTCGTGAAAAAGAATCTTACTGCTAAAGATAAATGACAATCTCCATACTCAAGAGCGTCGTGGACAAGGATGAGATCTTCATTCCCCTGCAAAAGGTTCAAATGATGAGAACATGATAGAAGGATTACATGTTTTAAACATTAATATGGACATAAAAGAAGATCCACAGTAGTTTGCACAGCAAAATACTAACACCCACAAGCAAGCATCAGAGCAAAATAATTGGCACAGAAATACTCGCACAGAAAATGACACAAGTAGCACGCGTCCTGTTATGAACATGGTAGATTAGAAAACTCTCAAATCATGAACATGGTGAGATAGTCATAATCAAAAAGGTATTTTATTTTTTTGGCTCAACATAAGAGACAAATATCATATTGAAAGTTGCACCGGAAATAAGCATAAGACTTTCATATCATCAGTCCCACCATATTAAAGAAACATTTACATGTTAAAGAAACTTTTCTCATGCTAATTATACTTCAAAACTGATGAGCATCATCATGCTAGTAAATTACACCCTCAAATCTTACCTGCCCATATTCTGAAACTGTATCAAGACCTACAATACCAAGGTCTAAATCTCCAGAAACCAATTTTCTCACAATGTCTTTTGGCCGTTGAAACCAAACTTCTAAATTTGGAAGCTGCAACATCATAACAGGGATTATGTTTAGCTAAAGAAACATAAATGTCTAGAATACATATGAAAATTGAGTAAACTCATGTCACAAGATGAACACACGGGTATCCAGAGAAGATTACGTTGTACAATGGGATGCATCACTTTCATGCACCATAAATGTGGGTATATTGGAGTTCAGAATATATTCATAAAGACAGAGGGGGAAAATTTGTCGGGGTGCTGTGAGCAACATGGTATAAAAGTGCTGCTTACAGTACAGAAATCGGATGATCTAACATATTATAGGGAAATACCTTGAAGTTCCAATACATCGAGTAAATCAGATGTGATATTTTCCACGAGTCATTTCTAAAAGAGAAAATATGTTACATGTCATTTGAAGTCCCTTGGATGCAGCCATGTCCACTTAATGCTACTAGTTGCAAACCAATGTGTGGGAGTCTAACGACAGTGAGACATTGCTACTAAGAAAAGGCTCGAGTTGGTGTATTGTATGGAGAATGTGGACATATTGATTACGTGTTGGTGGTGATCTACAATGGGTAAGAACGTAGAGGTGGCAGTTGGTAATGTGCAACAGAATGAGTTGGATACACTATAAGAATTTGGTAACTACATCAAAATTGAAAGGATGGCCGAAATCAGGAGAATGGATTGTCCCATTTTGACACTCCCCTTTTATGACACTACCTTTTTATGCATGTAGTGATGTATCAACATTATCGCTAATGTCCATGATGCTCGGACTCGAGTATGTCCGGTACGTGTATGTATCTATGTGTCGGTCTTTTATTTTTTAAAATATAAGATACGGAAATATGGCTAAAAAGAGTCCAACTTTCGAACACGGGTACGTGGATACGTCTTTCAAACTTAAGTTTTTTTTATTAACCCAAAATATCATTTTAAATAGACCAAAATCAATCATTCACAAAGAAGGAAATGAATATTGAATAAGGGAATAAAACGAATAAAATAGAATTTTGAGGTTTAGTTTTCAATTATGGAAAGTTAATTACTAAATGTTATATAAAATAGAAAATGTGGAACTTGATTGCAATTTAAACTTAGTGTAATACTAAGTAACACTATATGGAACCCATTTTCATTTCATACAAAGAAAACCCTAAACCATCGATACAGAGAGAAAAGAAGGCAAAACCTAATGCCGTCGCCGAAAAAAAAAATGGGAAGGTAAAAAAAGAAAAAGAACGAAGCAGAAACGGCGAAATGTCCGATTGAAACTTGGGGGATCCAACACATATCCCATATCCATACCCATACCATGTTGTGTCCAACACAGGTACTTCATCCATTTCGAAGAGTTCGAGCATCAGAGCTCATGAATATGGTGTATGTAGCAGATCTAGGACTCCATATTCGAAGGGAAGTTTACTCGTAGGAATTTCGCTCGAGTTCTCAAATTGATATGGTTTGCATGCACGTCATGGAATGTAGAATATGCATTGATGATAACATCATGTTGCATTCTTCTTTTTCTCCCAGGTGAAGAACACTTTTCAAGAGAGGACAAAACTATATGTTGTGCCATTTTGTGAGGTTTGTTTACATTGTACGTTGATCACACTAAAATAATTGAATAATACAAGATCGTACTTGCAAAATATTGCAGAGAACAACCATACTATGCCAAGGAAACAAATTGAAACCTATAATTGTGGAGAAAGAACAGGCAATCTATTGGTTTCAATTTGTTTCCTTGTTTGTCATAAGATGAGAACAGCGAAATGATTAAACTGAACTGGTTGTACAGCTTTAGCAACTAGGTAGATGGCAACCCATGATGCCTGATAGGACATTATTAACTATCATCTTCTCTATAACATTGGAAACTTTCAGAAAAATAATAAGCCCAGAAATGAAAGGGAAGATAGATCATCCATCCAAGAGGCTGGGAGAAGGAAATCTTCGGGGGAAGGGGAAGCATGGGAGAATTTGTGAAAAAGTCTGGGACTCCTCAGCCGTCACACCCCATTGGCTTCCACTGTCTATGACATCATGACAGTGGATCAACATCAAAATGGCTAACAAATAATCCATAATTTCACTCATAAGCCAACATCAGTGTCGAAGAAAGAAAATCTAAAATACAATCTACTTAGTTTTTAGACGGACTAATCTCAAAATGGGAAACACCCAATTGATAATTTCATTTTAATCGAAACTGTGCAGTCCAATACCAATGTTTTACCAGCTAAATATGGAAAAAAACTTGCTTCTGTGATGAAGTGTACGCACCAGGGGAATTTCAGCTACATATTGTCGCGGATTCACCTGCCTCACCGATAATTGGCAATCCTAAAAAATAAAAATAAAAATTGTGTTAAGGTTAAAGTCCCACATTGTTCAAGTACGAAAACAGTTATCAAAGTAAGAACTTGAGCTAATCCTCTTAACAGATTACTCTTAATATGGACCCCACGACTCAATACTGAGACAGGGCTTAAAAGCTCTATTGAGCAATTCGATTGAATTCCAAGATTGGTCTTTTCAAACGAGCTGACCTTAAGAAGGAATCCAAACTAGGAGTAGGTTCCAAGATTAACTTAATCAAACAAGTGGAATAGGGAATTGGAATCTAAGACTCGATAATTTAATTACATAAACCTGCCTCTACCAATCTCGCAAATTCCAAAATTGACATCGTACATCAGCACATGTACATATACAAACACAATTACCTTGAGAAGTTCGAGAGTATCCGTTGCCATTCGGCCTTTACTCGGCAACCCAAGCCGAACTTCATTTCTCTCCGACGGCTTGCTATCTACATTTCCGTTAACAAGAGTAACTGGCGACGCAACGGAGCAGCAAGAAACCATAAATTTTACAGCAACGCGATTAATTGCAGAAGAAGGTGATGCCGAGAAAGGTGAAATTGAAGCCGAAGGGCACTGCAGGAAAATCGTTTGTAACACGGCCATTTCTCAACTTTCTAGTTTTGTGTTTTTTTGAGAGAGGGATTAATAGGCGCCGCCGTAGATGATTATTAGGTGCAGGGAGGGAGAGTACAGTAAGGAAGATACTTGATCCCAAATTTAATGTCAGGATTATTCATTATCACAGCCAATTAAGCGGTGGGCCACAATCACATTCTCCCGTATCTTTTTTTTTTTTTTTTTAAATGAGAGTTATTACTTAAAAATAAATTTTAAAATATTTTTTATTCTAATTTTTAAAATAGATGAGAGTCAAATTCGAATGTATTTAGCTCATGTTTGATACACATTTTGTAGCCAAGAATGCATTTTTTTATGTAACGAGGAATATATGGTTGAAAAAGAAAGAAAATGTATTGATGTGATGAAAATATTATTTTATTAAAAAATGTGTGATTGATAATGAGTAGAAAAATGAGAATAAAAAAATAATAATGTAGCTCAACCAGAACTTAAAACTCTAGTTTTCAAATGTGATTTGAATTGATTGGTCTACATAATAAAAAAAATGTGTAAAATACAAGATGCGAATAAATCAATAAATATTTTTTTAGAATGAATAGCGAAAATATAGAGTATTGGTGGAATATATAATAATTTTTACTCTCTAAATTTAAATATGTTTTCTATTATGCATAAAATGTTCATTATAAATAGAGAATCTCATTAAGATGCAAATTGCAAATGAATAACATTTGCTTATATTTGGCCTTCCTTTTTTTTTTTTTTCCCCCTTTCAAAAATTCATTTTTTCAAAGCTCATTTTAAGTCACATATTCTCTTTTAAAATAATTTTACATGTAAATTTAAAAATATTTCTTACTTTTTAACCACGCATTTTCCAACAAAACACTATTTTAAAATACATTTTAATCCAAAATTGGGGCTCAAACAATGGTTATATTCATTAGGTTGCAATCACTTTTTACGCATGAAACGTGGAAGATTAGAGATTTTGCTTTCCTTTTTCTTTTTTTCTTTTTTTTAATAAAAAATTAATTCTTATAGTAATTATAAGTGTATCTTATGAAATGCGTAGTAGTTCCAATCGCAGCCCATAACGGAATTACACGAACATGAGATTTTTCACTTTTAAAGAGTCAAAATATTCTTAAAATAAAGTTTCTCCAACAAGATTATTACAACCAGTAAAGTTAATGTTCACAAGGAAATTGCTACTTGTACATCAGATTACACATCAAGGGATCCATAATGCTGACGTGGTGAGATTTTGGTCATTGAATTAAAAAAAAAAAAAACCCCAAAACATCCCCAAATTAAAACCCTCGTTTTCTTCACATTCCCCCTCCCCTCCCATTCTTCAAATTTCCCGTCTCCCCTGTTCAAGTCGAAGACGACTGGAAAGAGAAGGGAAGCCTTCATTCTGTCGATACTTTCCGGTACGGACGCCGGTGAATGAAAAGGCGGGTCGAGAGACGACACAGGAGGGAAGACATCGAGGAAATACGACCAAGTAGCAGTGAATTTTTTGGAGGCTTTCCGGTATGAACGTCGAAGAAGTCGACGGCGAGGACGACAACAATGGCGAAATAATTATGCTTCCTTTTTATGCGAAATTTTGATTTTTTTTCAGTCTATATGCACATTGAAAATCTCCCGTAACACCCTTTATAAGTTGTTCTTCATCTCCTAGATCTCTACAGATAAGCACTTCCAGTGTAACCGAGAAACTGAGAAGGCGTGCAACAACATGGTGGAAGGCGATGCTAACAGGGGTAAAACTTACTGCCTTTTCAATTGCAATGCAATAGTTTGAATAGAAATGAAATTTCAACTAATTAAATGTGTGAAAATGATCTGCATCTTTCTTACAGGAATGGAGGTGTACTCATTGGAGGTTGTGGGTGATGATTGTTTGCCTGATGATATGTTAGGAGTTGAAAATGAGATTATCGTTCCGAAGGTTGGTATGAAATTTGATAGCGAGAAGGAGTTATTTGAATTCTATAAGAAATATGCTTATGAAATAGGGTTCCTGTTAGAAAAAGAAACACTAAGAAGGGTGATGACAGGGTCGTTCGATATGTGAGTTTTACTTGTAGTCGAGAATGTCGACGAAAGATTAGTAAGAGTACTTCTTTGAAGCCTCCACTAATGATTGAAACAGGGTGCAAAGCTAGGTTGACAGTGTGTTCTGATATTCGTGGAATATGACGAATAAATGTTGTGGAGTTGGAGCATAACCATAAGACAAGCCTATCTAAATCTAGGTTGTATCGATGCAATCGTGAACTTAGTGCAAATGTTAAAAGACGGCTTGAGGTCAATGATATAGCGGGAATCCCATTGCATAAAGCTATAACTCAATTGTAGTGGAGGTGGGTGGATTTGAGAACATGACTTGTGTCGAGAAAGACTGTAGAAATTTCGTTGATAAAGTGCGGCGTTTAAGACTTGGTGAAGGAGATGTTGCTGCATTACAGGCTTACTTCTCGAAAATGCAAACATGTAGTCCGGGTTTTTATTTCAGTATGGACTTGGATGAGGATTCGCAGTTGAGGAATGTGTTTTGGGTGGACAACAGATGTAGACAAGCATACAAGGAATTCGGTGATGTCGTGACTTTTGACACTACTTACCTAACAAATGCCTTTCGCTTCGTTCGTTGGGGTGAATCACCACGGGCAATAAACTTTATTTGGTTGTGGATTGGTTTTGAACGAAGACACGCATACATTTATTTGGTTATTCAGGACATCGCTTGAGTGCATGCATGGTCAAGCTCCCGGTGGAATAATTACAGATCAAGATCGTGCTATGCAAAATGCTATTGAAATCGTTTTCCCTAATAGTAAGCATATGTGGTGCTTGTGGCATATTCTAAAGAAGTTGGCAGAAAAGTTCGGCGGTCATAGTGAAAAAGGTGCAATAAAAAGGTGCAATATTGTAATTCTGATATGAAAACCTCTAAGTCAGATAGAGTTGTAAATGTGTATAAAATCTTTGGTTAATAAAATCTTCTGCTGGTTTATTCTTCTTGCTGGTGTATTCTTCTTGCTGGTTTATTCTTTCTGCTGGTTTATTGTTCTTGCTGGTTTAACTTTCCTTATGTTAGAGAACTTTGATAGGGTCCAATTAAAAATTATCTTTAATGTTGATACCAAACTATGCAGCCATTTGCTTAAACTAGTTTATCTACTTGTTATAACAAAAGAACTATAACAAGCCATGAAATTCTGATTTACACATATTATTGCCATCTACCAACACAGCCACAAAAATGAAACAAACCAAATTATAACATGATTCATTCTTTCATTCAACAATACAAAGTTCATTCATTCAACAATATAAAGTTCATAAAGCCAATTAGGTACTGCTTCTTCATCGCTTTCATTCTATTATCAGCCCCACCAGCAATAACCATGTAACACATTCTGCTTCTTCCTTTTCGTGGACTGCAATCAAACATGGTGTGTTGCTCATTCAGACCTTGTGAGCTCGACAATGAAGAATCACTAAGCATTTCCAAAAAGCCAGGCATACTAGTGGATCGAGCCATACTATTCGAAGGATAAGCATAGCTCGACTTTAGAGCAATGTCATCACCATAACCAATGGATGAACCGTGAGGCAACAAAACTCCAGTCATAAGTGGCGAAAAATTCCATACTCTGGACTTCCCACACTAGAATAAGGACCTAAATTTCTCAACCACGAAAAATTCTTCTTCATCAATGAAAATGAAATTGCTACTGACATCAGTAAAAATGAAAATAAAATTGCTACATCAGATTACAGTGAGTAGAGGCACACTGGAAGATAACCCCCCAATTAAAAATGAAAAGGAAATTGCTCGTTGTTCATCCATTTTCTTTGGGAAGGCCAAGGCTTGTAGAGCAGAGACAAAATCAAGCTCCCCAACAGAATCAATGGCAACACATTGTTTGTTAATATGCCCATTATAGTATTAAAAAAATCAAGCTGGGTGATGTCATGTTCCTTCGTGGTGGGCGATGGCGGCTTCCTTTGTGGCGGTGGAGATGATGCAACCGTCGGGGTCCTTCCATTGAGCTGGGCGATGGCGGCTTCGTGGTGGTGAAGATGATGCAATGGCAGCTTCCGTCTGTGTATTAAATTTCGTGGTGGTGGAGAAATGGGCGATGGTGCCTAAAACAATTTGGGGTTTGGGAATGAAGGGTTTGAATTGAGGGTAATTGATTTGGGGGTTAAATGGGGGAGAAGCGTGATTTGAAAAGGTTAGGGGTGTGTGTTATAAATTTTGCAACAATTCAAAATTTTCAGTCAAAATATCATCAAAATCTCGCCACGTCAGCATTATGGATCCCTTGATGTGTAATCTGATGTACCAGTAGCAATTTCCTGTTCACAAAGCCCAAATGAGAAAGAACGTATAATGCTGAGCTTCTTTTCTTGTTTTGTTATGAGTGAAGAGATAAGGGAGAATTTAATAAACCCTCCATCCGATGGCAAAGAATCCTCAAAGTGTACCGCTCACATTACTTCACATCAAATTATATCAAAGTTGCATTTTCAAATAGCACTTTTGAGTAATTTGAAAGCAAATTATTTTCTTTGACTTCAACCGAGTGGTTAAAAGTATAGATCAATTGTGACTCCTATAAAATCTATAAATACATTTATATTTAATCAACTTATGTTATAATTTAAACTTTGTCAAATATATACTATGTGAAATTCGAGGTGTGTTCAATTGAAATTTTAATTAATTTTAGAAGTCCTTGCAATTAGGTATCTTTAAGGCTCTGTTTGAGAACCATTAATTTCTTGTAATGTATTATAGAATAGTAGATTAATGGAGAATTTGTGGTTAAAAAGTAAGAAAACTTTATTAGTTTGCGTATATAATATTTTATTGTTTGAATGTGTGGTGAAAAATTGTAATGTAACAAACAATTTAAAATTTTAAAGGATGACAAACAAGGGCTAATTGAAATTCATTAAAATCTAGATGTCCTAATAACTCATGGATTTATTATAATTTCATTAATAAAAGAATTTCAAGATATTTGGATCAATTTCAGCTTAAAAATATGCATATCAAACTCTTTTGAAAATTTTACCATTTCAAGAGATTCTTGTGGATTTCGTGAAAATTTATTAAAATTCACGAAATTCATTAAAATTTATAATATTTGGAAATCCCATTTAGAAACCCCCGCCTTCATTAGAATAACTTGATTGTTTTATATCAAGTTCATTCATGAAGTCTCAATTTTGTTTATTTTAATCAATAAAATATCAATTGTTTTATATCAAGTTCATTCATGAAGTCTCAATTTTGTTTATTTTAATCAATCAAATATCAAATCACATAGATTATCTCATTTTTAGAGAAAATTATGGTTCAGCTTCCAAACTATAGGTATTGTTCACATTGGCATTCACTTGTGACGAAGGGAAGATTAACATTTTTTTGAATTTTTTTCAACAAAAACACCCTTTATTATTGAGTTCAAGTCAAATTTCATTATAACAACTAAACTTTTTTTAATAAAAAATTCATCGTTGAAGTTTCAATTTTATTTTATTTTAATCGCAATCACATAAATTGTCATTATAGAGAGAATTATGATTGGACTCTCCAATCTTTCGTGTGTGAGAGAGCTTATGTTTAAAAAATAAATTAAACTTATTCTATTTAAATATTTGAATTTGGACACATGCAATGAAATGTACAAACCAATTAATGGACAAGAAAAAATGCAAATTAAAATTTGAAATGTAGACTGCAATTTGATTTATTAATGGATAAACGTTGAACCATTCAGTTGGTTCTTTAATGGATAATCCAATCCATTTGGTTTTACAGGGAAGGTAGCGGGTTTGTCGATCAACCCCGAGTTGAAGATGAGTCTTTAATTTGGTAAAATTGAGTGAATTGTTTCAAAAATCATTGTGCTTCACGGTAGTCACTCAAATTTAACCAAATATTTTATGAGATTCACAATTTTTCAAACTCGCATTTCATTAATTTTTATCAAATGTACTAAAATTTTGATTTTAATCCTACCAAAAAAAAAGGCTTTAGACATCCATTAAAATCAGTGCTCCCAATTGAAAATTCTAACATGAGTGCTATTTTTGTCAAATTTCTAGCAGACTCTAAATTCCATTTACAGGCCTTTGCTAGGATCCAATTCAAATAGATCCGTTGAAGGGCCTGGATCCGTTGAAGTTTTTCAGGGCCGAATGGCTGGACATGAAATAGGGGAAAATTAGGTCAAATACCCCCCTAAAAATGAGAATTTTGAATAGTACTCTTAAAACTAATTAAAACATTTAATCGAGTGAATTGTTTCAAAAATCATTGAACTTATACTATGGTCACAGACTGCTCACCGAACTTCATTGTGCTTCACGGTAGTCACTCAACTTTGCCATTTACCTCTCCATCCATCATCGTTAAAAAATCTATTTGTTGGGTTCTGACATGGCGGACGTAATTGCTAACATGGCGTTTGACGACGTTAACTTAGTGCCAAGTCAAACAAATATTATACATGTGGATTTTTTAAAAATTAAAACATATTTAAAAAAAAAAACAAAAAAAAAAGAAAAAGAAAAATCAACCACCGTCGTCCAACCGGCAGAATCTTCCCATCTCTGTCACCGCTGACTTCCACCTCAAAAAAACCACCATCCCGCCCCCTAGGCCGCCGGATATCACCACCACCGGTACCGGCCTCACCAGTGGCGGAGCCAGGATTCAATAGTACGGGGACTACTTGGTTGGACAGTAGAAAAAAATGGACTATAACCAATTTTTTTTAAAATAAAATTTGGCTTGAGCTGGGGTGGACAAGGGTGGGCCAGCCCATCCCTATCTCCGCCCCTGGGCCTCACCCGCCCAACAAATCCCGACCACCATCCCAACCTCATGCCACCCCCAAATTCACCCCCATAGCCACAAAATCGGTCATCGTTCGCAGCCAAAAAACTTGGCGACAACCACCCTTCCGATCACACCCATCACGCCCAACACATATCGGCCTCT